>CM077089.1:117879090-118164090 GCA_039513925.1 Platanthera zijinensis | reverse complement strand
TCCCATCGAAGAATTTGCTGCATCAGCCATAAACAGTCGCTTCTTCTTCTCCGCCTCTGCACTCCGCTTTCTCTGCCTTCCGACGATTAGATTCTGAAGAAATACTGTACACATCTCGGTGAGGACTCCTGCTCTTCCTTGCATTTCTCTCTTCTTCTTCTCAATTTATAAACGCTTGCTTCTTCTTCTCCGCCTCTGCAGTCCGCTTTCTCTGCCTTCCAAAGAATAAATTCTGAAGAAATACTGTACACATCTCGGTGAGGCCTCCTGCCACTCCTTCCGTTTCCCTCTTCTTCTTATTAATTTCTTCCGTTTTCTTCTTCTGGTTACTTTCTCTGAATCCTGCATATCTTCTCTGCTTCAATTTTCTTCACTTCTACAATCAGTTATTTACATAGGATCGAATCTCAGTTTTAAGCTCTGATTTTAGTTATTGCCATAAGCTCTAATTTCAACTATTTCTCCGTTTGCATGCTCACTTTTATGACTCTCCAATCAGATACATTTTGGGTTCGTGCTTTCACTTTTAGATTTCACGTTTGATTTGTGAACTCAGTTTTGAACTTGGATTTATTATCGGATTGCACTGCTTATGTAAATAACATTACTTCTAAATTACACGGTTATTTGACTTCCACATAAATATTACTTCTCTGGATTGTATACATCAAAATCAAGAGAAATTTCAGTTTTAGGATATGATTTTAGTTCTTGGGATATTTTAAGTCTATCACAAAATAATTCCACTTATTGACATAAGCTCAGATTTCAGTTTTTTCCCGTGTACATGTTCAGTTTTACGACTCTCCATTCAGTTACATTTTCTGCTTCAAGTTTTAAATTTCACATTTGCTCTGTTATTTCAGTTTTCATCTTTCATTTAATTTCGGATTGTAGTCTTTATGTTTGATGTCAGCTGAAAAAAAAAATTGTAATACAGACCTTTGTTAGTACCGGATGTTGAAAACAAATTTGAGAAATAACATTAACTGAAGAGTAATTAATTAAAATAACATTAACTCTAACAGCTTAAGAATTAACATATATGTTCGTTAAATGCATGTATAGAGTTTGTGCTCCCGTGAAATTTTGTACTCAAATCTCATGCGATTGCTTAATTCTTCTACGATTGCATTTTGTTCCGTACGTTCCATGATTATGTACAATGTCTATATTCCCAATGTTTGATTTTGTTTCCATGCTTCTTTGGAAAGCCAATTTATACGTGTTGTACTCTTTTCACCTTCAGTGCTAATGAAACATACAAATTATTTTTAAAAACATAATGCACAACTGAAACCTATTGTAATGATCTTTAATGACATGCAATTCCTTTTGGTTTATGTTCTGAATGTCAAAAAATCACCAACTCCATATTTGGTTTCGTACGCTTATTTATTCTCCTGGCTAATATAATTATTACATTCTGGTGTCATTTCTTATTTCTCATGTTCAAAAGATATGCTTGCTCATCTTCCTCCGTCAACTTCTAATATAAGTAGAACAATTATGCCCTAATTTAATTCTATATATGCAAGAACATGATAAATCCTAATGGTTAATGTCGGGTTTCTTAGACTGCCATTGTACAGAGAAAATGACAGTAAATTCAGGTCTCAATATGGTCATAGTTATCTTCATTGATACTATCCATATTCCTTCAGCTCTTCATCGTGTTCGGATAAGTTCTCGACCTCTCCTTTGTGCTGATAACCTTCCAGCCTCAACCTACAACACTGATTACACTTTTTGATGCATACCCAAATTAGCAACCTCCTCTTATTAAAGGGAAACTTTATCATAAGGATCAACAGTAGGCCTCCGTTTGGGGGAACTTATTTTCACAGGTCAGATGCTAATACACCTGGAGATTCAAATGTTTATTTTGCTCATTAATTATCAGTAGATCTTATGTGCAAGCGCCATCAAGCAGGAAATTGGGATTCATATTCGTTAAATGCATATATAGAGTTTGTAGTCCCGTAAAATATTTACTCAAATCTCATGCAATTGCCCTCGAAATCGCCATTCCACCGCTTCTTCGTGCCACTCACCGCCTCCCGTGCGTCGCTTAGCCTTCTGCGTGGCCCGTCTGCGTTGTCCTGCCGCTGATTTTGCTGGATAAAATACCCCCAAACTTCGATTCTCCTGCTCGCTCGCTGTGCTCTTTTCCTGCTCGCTTCTCCTCGCTTTGCTCCTCACGCCGTTGTCACTGCTCTGCATCAGCTTACTCCTGCCGCGAGCAGCTCCATCTCCTTCTTCTTGCCCGCCAGTCAGTTTCTGATATCGTTTTTCACGCTTGCAATTGGTCGGACCTTAATTGCTTCCCGTCATGCCGGAAGTTAAGTTCTTCCTTACAGCAAGGTTTTATTTCACCCTCCGCCTCCCCTGCATCCGCCGTCCAAGCCTCTTCATTCGGCTCCAGGTATGTTTCCAATCATCCGTTCCTATCTATTCCGCTACTGCATAGTTAAAAAACCCCTCTTCAGCTCATCCCCGTGCTACATATCTCTACTCGAAAACTTTTTGAAACCCTCCTGCTACGTATCTCAACTGTCTCCATCACAAATTTTATAATCACTAAATGTTGTTGTGAGTGGGAGATAATTTAAGTTTTTAAAAACTAACATTGGGATGACTATCATGAATAATTCCTAATACTTGGCATTGGGATGCCTCTACTCAACTATCCTAATTGACTACCCTCCTCATGTTTGTCAAAATGCCCAAATCACTGCAATATGTTTTTCATGTCTTGAAGTATCGTTTTGTGCATCTATGTTTTTTTTAACCCCTGCTGTTTTATGCCATCGGATAACTTGATTCTTATGAGACATTTTTAACTATCTATGAAAACCAACAAACCATACTACTTCTCTACATCTTCCTAATTGTTAATGCTGCGTGTTCATGGAATTTTGGGTCAGTGGACGAGGCCATGACTGACTCCATCAGCTCTACAAGCAAATCAGCGTTATTGGACCTGATAGGATTACATGAATGCACCGCAGCCATAACGAAAATACCATTACAATATGATGACCATGTCATTGATTTACCACGCATAATGATAGAAATTATTAAAAAAAATATGACGCGATATAAGTTCATGCGCATACAGCTCCTCCACTGTGAAACTGACATACTCAAATATTTAAAATTAGAATCACAGTTTCGTAGAAAAAAAAACATCGCTTTAAAAATTGACTGTGTCGAATAATAGACATAGTGAATAGGCCCGTTCGGTTGATGTTGTCTTCTAAGTGAATTGTCGTGAAAGTTGTCTTACTGTAATCTACTCATGGCTTACATATTAGATTAAGTAGTAGGTTGCATATCAACTGGTTATTTTTCCTCCTTCTTTACCTACTTTGTAAATCAAATCAGCAGATTTACCACTAACTCCTCTCGCCAGCTAACAACGTCCAAGGCTGATTTATCAATTTATCCTGCTCCTCACCGATCTGTCCCAGTAGGTATGGTTTTGACATTTCTTCACTGCTCATTTTCATGCTCTGTGATTTATATTTCCAGTATTTGGGATTTTTTTCCCTTTCTTCTCATCCTCCTAATAACAAAGCTGCTACTCTCCAGTGACCCTGCGTCAGCTCCTCCCCCGATCTAACACCCGTTGTAGGCTGATTCTCCGACTTCTCCTCTTCCTCACCTTCCTCTCGCAGCAGGTATGGGTGGGTTTTACATTTCATGATTTCGGGCTTTTTTTTTTGGAATCACCGCATTTATCCTCCTAATAACAAAGCTGCTACTCTCCAGTGACCCTGCGTCAGCTCCTCCCCCGATCTAACACCCGTTGTAGGCTGATTCTCCGACTTCTCCTCTTCCTCACCTTCCTCTCGCAACAGGTATGGGTGGGTTTTACATTTCATGATTTCGGGCTTTTTGTTTTGGAGTCACCGCATTTATCCTCCTAATAACAAAGCTGCTACTCTCCAGTGACCCTGCGTCAGCTCCTCCCCCGATCTAACACCCGTTGTAGGCTGATTCTCCGACTTCTCCTCTTCCTCACCTTCCTCTCGCAGCAGGTATGGGTGGGTTTTACATTTCATGATTTCGGGCTTTTTTTTTGGATTCACCGCAGTTATCCTCCTAATAACAAGCTGCTACTCTCCAGTGCAAATTGAAACCTGTTCGACTGTTCCTTCTGCTTACTGCATCTTTGAGATTTGAATGGTTTTGCAGTATTTCGATATTCTGTTCTACAGATTTTAATGATATATAATTATGTACAATTACGTCCAATTTTTACACAAAGTGACCTATGCTACCGTAACATTTGAATGGTGTTGGAGTATTTTGATAGTATGTTCTACAAATTTTAATGCTTTATAGTTATGTATAATTATGTATAATTTGTACACAGTGACATGCGCTACTGTTAACTAAGTTACAATTTCCATTTCCTCACTGTGAAGTTCGAAGTCACTTTAAAAAAAACGCCCGAACCTGCTACTTCTATCAAATTTTGTGTCTTTTGCACACTTAATTAATACACACATACACACGCAAGCAGTCAGGAATGGGGCTATACCCATGCCCGACTGCTCTTGATTGCGAACATGGCACGAGCGTTCATACGATGCATGCCACTATACTTTATGGACAAACTCACGGTCTGGAAGCACACTTTTTAGGCATGAATTATATGCACGGTGATCACTGTCAAAGTTTATATGCTTGGATGGAATTCACTGCTCTGAATTAAATTTGAATATCAAACAACTTTACCTCCCTAATTTCATGTACAACACTTCCATATCCTGTACATGAGTACACATATTCCTAAAACATTCCTGCGTCAGCTCCTCCCCCGATCTAACACCCGTTGTAGGCTGATTCTCCGACTTCTCCTCTTCCTCACCTTCCTCTCGCAGCAGGTATGGGTGGGTTTTACATTTCATGATTTCGGGCTTTTTTTTTTGGATTCACCGCAGTTATCCTCCTAATAACAAGCTGCTACTCTCCAGTGCGAATTGAAACCTGTTCGACTGTTCCTTCTGCTTACTGCATCTTTGAGATTTGAATGGTTTTGCAGTATTTCGATATTCTGTTCTACAGATTTTAATGATATATAATTATGTACAATTACGTCCAATTTTTACACAAAGTGACCTATGCTACCGTAACATTTGAATGGTGTTGGAGTATTTTGATAGTATGTTCTACAAATTTTAATGCTTTATAGTTATGTATAATTATGTATAATTTGTACACAGTGACATGCGCTACTGTTAACTAAGTTACAATTTCCATTTCCTCACTGTGAAGTTCGAAGTCACTTTAAAAAAAACGCCCGAACCTGCTACTTCTATCAAATTTTGTGTCTTTTGCACACTTAATTAATACACACATACACACGCAAGCAGTCAGGAATGGGGCTATACCCATGCCTGACTGCTCTTGATTGCGAACATGGCACGAGCGTTCATACGATGCATGCCACTATACTTTATGGACAAACTCACGGTCTGGAAGCACACTTTTTAGGCATGAATTATATGCACGGTGATCACTGTCAAAGTTTATATGCTTGGATGGAATTCACTGCTCTGAATTAAATTTGAATATCAAACAACTTTACCTCCCTAATTTCATGTACAACACTTCCATATCCTGTACATGAGTACACATATTCCTAAAACATGCCCACATCATGGCATTACATAAACATGACTACAACATGCCATTATATATATATAGATATGTTTTTTTTCATGTTGACCACTCTCACAGTTCACATGCGTGGATGGAATTGAGTGCTCTGAATTAAATTTGAATATCAAACAACTTCACCTCCCTAAATGGCTTCCTACAAACATGAAAACGAATTTGATTAGATATTTTGAAACATTTGTGCAACGAAATTTTTGACTACAGATTTCCGTACGTACAGATCATCAATGTGCTCTGATTATTAGTGAATTTGATATGCCAATTGTCCTTTTTATGAATTCTGCTGATTATAACGCACGTTAATTATATGGCTACTGTTTTTTGTTTTTTTTTTTGGAGTTTGCCTCTTCCTTACATTTTGTGAAATTTGTTATCGGTTTCGCTGTTTTTTGCTCTGGAGGAATTGACTGGAGTCCCTAATACGCCTAAACTACAAAATGACTCATCTATTTGAGGGATTTGGGAGGAGTCAATTTTGATACCGTATCGCGGTGTCCTCTTCTGTTCACTGTGCTAGGAGGAATGTTTTCCATGTTGAAACCTGCAAGGGAAAATTACGCCCACTCATTCAACCCGTGATTTTTGTCAATTTGAGTACCCTTGCTGTCTTAAGAGCATTGCGGCCACATTTACACAACTCTTCCTTAGAATAAATGTTGCTACGAATAGTTGAACAACAATATTATTTAGATATTCATTGAACTACCTTAGAATAAATGTAAACATTCATAGAAAGAATAAATTGAATGTACTTTTCTAACAGCGCATGTTCTCATAAATTTCTTGTTACTGGATTAGCTTTTACTGAGTTATCTACTCATGTATGTTCTAACTTTATTGAACTACCTTTTTATTATTAATAAAAATATGAAATTTCAAAATAATTATACAAGTACATTTTATGACACACAAATACTTCATGTATTTGTTTTTACTGAGTTATCTACTCATGTATGTTGTAAATGTCATGCTGAACATCTTCGCACCCTCAAATACTCGACCCATCTGCTTCCCTTGCGATCACTCTTCCAGTTGTGCAGCCCCCAAATCAAGGTCAGCAATCGATCCGTTCGTGTCATTCCCCTTTATATAACTATGCTTTCATTTTGTGCTTCATTTTGCTTCCATTCTGTTCTTCCAGCACAAAACTAACCTCAACTACCGTACTGTGCTTCAGAATTTACACTTCAATCATCTCAAGCCTTCATATATACCTTCAGCATCAACATAGGCGTGAGTGACCGGTGCATCGCTGAGAGGGTTGATTGCGTGGAAGCACACGAACCCCTCTTCTATGTGGCTGAAGCCCACCCGAAGCATCGAGTACCGGTGAGGCACGTGCGTAGGCGCCGAGCCGGTAAAATGCATGGAAGCGGGGTCAGATTCAAACGATTATTATAAATGTTTTGCTCGATGAGTGTTGAATCGGAGCCATTTATGCTCTATAGCCAGTTTTGCTCTATGCCAGTTATCTACTCATGTATGTTCTAACTTTATTGAACTACCTTTTTATTATTAATAAAAATAGGAGATTTCAAAATAATTATACAAGTACATTTTATGACACCCAAATACTTCATGTATTTGTTTTTACTGAGTTATCTACTCATGTATGTTGTAAATGTCATGCTGAACATCTTCGCACCCTCAAATACTCGACCCGTCTGCTTCCCTTGCGATCACTCTTCCAGTTCTGCAGCCCCCAAATCAAGGTCAGCAATTGATCCGTTCGTGTCATTCCCCTTTATATAACTATGCTTTCATTTTGTGCTTCGTTTTGATTCCATTCTGTTCTTTCAGCACAAAACTAACCTCAACTACCGTACTGTGCTTCGGAATTTACACTTCAATCATCTCAAGCCTTCATATATATCTTCAGCATCAACATAGGCGTGAGTGACCGGTGCATCGCTGAGAGGGTGGATTGCGTGGAAGCACACGAACCCCTCTTCTATGTGGCTGAAGCCCACCCGAAGCATCGAGTACCGGTGAGGCACGTGCGTAGGCGCCGAGCCGGTAAAATGCATGGAAGCGGGGTCAGATTCAAATGATTATTATAAATGGAGTGTTGAATCGGAGCCAGTTATGCTCTATAGCCAGTTTTGCTCTATGCCAGTTTTGCTCTATGGCCACTTTTAAATGTCTATAGGCAGTTTTGTTGTATGAGTTTTTAATCGTAGCCAGTTATGTTCTAAACTTAGAGTGAAATTGTGTGCAGCATTATGCATACAATTCATAACCCTAAAGCCTAGAAAAACATAACCTTGCATGCTTCACACATTCATGTTTTTTCAAAGATCATGAGCTTACTAACCGACGAGTTATTCCTCATGCCTTCCTGCAAAATTCGTCTTCATCAGCAGTGCGTACCTGACGCCGAATATGTAACCTCATGTTTCAATCAACTGCTTGAAGATGCTTGATCTCATTATATGCACATCTGATTACACATATTCCATATACATGCATAATACCGCATTTCCTGAACTACCACTCTCTGAGATGAAACCATATTGTCGTGAATGTAGGCTAACAAACTGAATTATCTTTTGCTCTCACTTTTCAATGAATATTTGTAAATTTACCGTGTCAGTGCTATCACACTGAATATTTTAATCAAATGTGATGACATACTACATGATAGTTTAACTTTCAAGGCAGCCTAAACACCTAGAGGGGGGGGTGAATAGGTTCTGCTTCTCTTTCTAAAACTTCTAGACAGAATTCAATTTATTAACTAATATAAAAACACAGCAATCACAGAAAACAAAACATCACAGATTGCACTATGTTTTATAGTGGTTCCCCAAGGTCTGGGTACATCCACTTTCCCCCTTCACCTATCTAGCTGTATGCTAGATTCGGCCAAACTTCCACTTATCTCAGATCAATAGATCTTACAACTCAGAACCCAACTGGTTCCTACAACTCAGGCACAACTGCCCTACCTCAGCCTTGCCCCAAGGCCTACAACTCAGAGAATATCCTTCTCCTACACTCAGGCAATCAGCCCTACCACTCAGAGTTCAACACTCCTACACTCAGCCTTTATAACATAGGCTTACAACTCAGATCTGTATAAACAGATCCTACAGAAATATAGAAAAGATTGTTTAAATTGTCTTGCCAAGTTGAGAGAGAAAAGGCAATGACAATTCTTAATCAGCTGATGCAATCAACTATTTCTTAGCCTTCTTCAAAGCTTCTTGAAAATGTACTTAGCTGAGTTGATTCCAAACAGCTTCTTGAGAATCCACTGGTGGATTCTTTCTTCTTCTTCAAATTCTGACTTGATCTCTCTCTATCCAGAACTTTGAATGATTCTTTCTGAATTCTGATTAGAACTCTTCTTAGATCTACCCTTAGATAGTCTTCTTAGATCTCCCGGAGAAGATCTTCTTAAGTGCCTAGCACTTTCTTGAAATGAGTAGAATGTAATCCTTCTCCACTTTCTGATCCAATGTATTTCAAAGGGTCAGTTCTATATGTTGTTAATTTTCTTCTTCTCCTTCTGAATCTGTCTATTTATAGACATTCTTCATGGTAACCGGCTGATCCGGTTTCTAACCGTTTTCTGACAAGTCTGACAACTTCAATTAACTGGTGATAACCCACAGCTGTCAAGTCTTCAAACAAGTCCTGTGCCTTAGTGTTGAAACAGTCTGTCAGAAAGTGTCGAGACCATCTGTCTATTTGTGTCGACACAATTGACTTTGGTGTCGACACTGCCTTCAGTGATGTCGACTAAATTGCCTTTGTGTCGACACATCTTCTTCTGAAAATAACTTGGTCTTTGACTCTGCAGTGTGTCGACACAAGTCCTGTGTGTCGACACAGTTGTTGTAGAATCATAACTTTAGTAAGTGTTGACTTAGCCTTCAGGTGTCGACACATTCATTTTTTAGCTTTGCTATAATGTGTCGACTTACTCACTATGTGTCGACACATTCTGCTGGTGACGACAAACTTGTGGTCGACTATTTTCTTCTGTGTCGACATATTCAGATGATGTCGACAAACTTGAGATCGACTATACTCTTCAGTGTCGACGCATTCTCCCAATGTTGAGGTCGACGTTTTTCTTCTGTGTCGACACAATTTCCCAGTGTTGTGTCGACTTACTTCTTCTGTGTCGACACAATTTCCCAGTGTTGTGTCGACTTACTTCTTCTGTGTCGACACTTTTTCCCAGTGTTGTTGTAGACTATGTTATGTGTCGACACTTTTTCCCAGAGTAGTGTCGACTTACACCTTCTGTGTCGACACACTTTCCCAGTGTTGTGTCGACAACTTTCTTCTATGTGACGACACATGTTCCTTTGTGTCGACACTTGGACTTAGAATTTTTTCTGTAAACTTTAACAATTCTTTACCTGCACATGTCAACTCAAAACAACATCAAATACAACATGATGTATATCATTGAGCTAGGTTGGGCTTCTTCAAATCAGGTACACATTTTCCAATGTACCCAACAATCTCCCCCTATTTGGAGAAGTCATAACCCTTATAGCCAATGATATACACCATTTATAAATAGTATAAAATGATGATATATGACAATACACAGGGATACTTAATTATAAACAAAATAATAAGAACATCATGGATAAAACAATCTATCACAGATTTAACAATATTTTGTTTATTACTGGGTAATGTTTGATTACATGGTTTTTCTTTGACTGATCACATTACATCATTACAAAACATTATGAAAGAACTAAAACATTATCAGGATTGATCAGGCTCTCTAATAACAATCCCTTGGCCAGATTTAATTTTAGCTGTCACAGGAGCTTCTGATTCTTCAGCCATCTTTTTTCCTTTAAGATCAGCTTTCTTCTTAGCTTCTTCCTTGAGCCTTTGCCTTTCAAAATAGTGAAAAGGCTTTGGGAAGTATTTGCTTGGCTCCATAGCATCAGGTGGAAGTCTTCCCAGCTTAGCTTTCCTTCTGAATTGTACAATGGCTTCTTGTCTTGCCTCATACTTCTGCCATTCCTGCTCATTGTACCACTTGCCCCTTTCATGAACTTGATCTTTGACAGCTTTCCATGCAGTGAGTATTATATTTCTGGAAGTAGGACTCCACTGCTCAAAATCTGGCTTCAGCTCAGCCTGCTCTCTAAATCTTTTCTTTGACAGTAGAGCATCTTGCTGTTCTTGCAAATTTACCTCAGGCTTATCAACCTTTCCAAAGATAACATTTACAACCTCCTTTGAAGGACTATACATATATTGCACTTGCTGATCCAATATATCAAAATCTGGAGGGGGGTATATGACTTGGGCAACCTCAGGTTGGTCACCTTCAAGTAGTCCTGTTTGTAGACCTGACTCAGCCACCATGTTATCATCACACAATGGTGGATATCCCAATGTGGCTCTTATACTATTGGTCACCCATTTGGCATGCTCAGAGCCTGCATGAATTAGCATCCTCTCCCCCTTTATGGCTTCTCTTGATACATGATCTCTAAGATCTTCTTTCTGAAATCGAATTTGGCCATCCAAATAATTCACTCCCTCCTTGAAAAATGGTCTTAACTTTTGAAGCTTTTCAGATATTTCCTGTTGAGAGGTTGTGATGGCAGTCTTAACAGATGCAATAGCAGCCTGAAAATTCTTATCAAATTCTTCCATTTCTTTGGCTCTATCTGCAGGCATCCCTGGAACAATCTTCTTCACCTCTTGAATGATCTCATTATGAGATTCAGTTAAATTGTCATTCATTCTTATTTGATTTTCCAGAACATAACCTTGCTTCAAAGCAATATCATCCACCTTTGTAGAGATAGTCTGCTGTTGTTTAGCCAGATAAACTACAGCATTGCCACCCTTGTGGAAGCAATCTGTCATTTCAGTTTTATGCAAGTTGACTTGAAATTGGATGGACTTGATGTCCTGAGCTAAGTCAAACTGAACTGACTTGCTATTTTCATCAACATACTTCTCCAGAGCCATCCTTTGGTCATCCAATTTTACTTGAAGATCTACCATAAATTTATTGTAATCAAAGGCTGGAGAAACTTGTGGAGTTGTTGTCTGCAATGCCTGCTTGTAGTTCTTGCTTCTTCTCTTAAAGACAACAAGTTTTCTTTTCTTAGCCATCCTGGCTTCTTCAGTTTCTGTGTCAGAGGAAGTATCTACATGAATTCTTTCTGTGCCAGGGAGTTGTTGCTCAGCTTCAACATCCACTGGCTCATCCTCAACCTGTGTTTCCACAGCAGCTTCCTGATCAATGTCCATTCCTATGAACTTCTCAATATCTGGTCCACCTCCTTCTTTATCAGCAGCAGTATCAACATCTGGGAATAACTCCTCCATAGTAAATTCCAGTTGAGTGGTCACATCTGCAGCAGTTAAATCTTGAGATATGTTTAACTGTGCTTCCTCTTGGACTTGCACCTCAATATTTGTAGTGGCAGGAGTAGGTGTGGACACTAGCTCCCCCTGAACCTGTGCAGTAATAATAATTTGAGCAATGTCTTTTATAGTAAAATACATTAGCTCCCCCTAAACCTAAGCAGGAGTAGATACCTTTGGAGCAGAAGTGGAAACTGGCTCCCCCTGCATCTGGGCAGGTGTTGATACTTCCTGGACCACAGTTGAGGCAAGCTGTGTCCCTTCTTGTACTTGTTCAGATTCTTGATTTGGTGTAGAGGATTGCACAGGGGTGTCTGGCCTGCTCTCTTCAGGCACATCCTTTGACAGCACCCTATCCCACCTGGTGAATAGTCTCATATCCATTCTTCTCATATGGTTAATCTTACTCCCTTGCAGCTGCTGCATCACATCTGGAATCACCCCAGTGAAGTACAGACTCATGATCCTAGCCATGTTAGGCTTCTTAATTCCCTCTTTGATCTTGTCAAAGAGTACTCTTGACCAATCAGTAGGAATAGTAAAAACTATCCTGGTCATCAGGCTGAACATATAGGCAGAAATCCTATCATGTCCACCTGTCTTGCAGAGGATTACCTTTCCAACAACTTCCGACAAGAACTTCCCTTGCTGATTCATTCCCTTTCTGTTGAATGCAGCTCCTATCTTCAATCCTGAATCCAGGCCACACCATTGAAGGGCTTCCCTTGTCTTAGATATAGGAACTGCCTCTTCATTCTCAACCACTTGCAGTTGTAAGATCTTTCGTAAACTTCTTTGAGTAATCTTTACCTTCGTCCCTTGAATAGTGGACTTAATCTTGAGGCCAGTAGAATGGACTGATGCAGAGGTAAAGAACTCGTGCACCTCCTTCTTCCAGATCTTAGTTGGTTCTGAAATGAGAAATTCTAACCCTGATGCAGAGAGAAGGGTGATAACTCCTTGAACATCAGGCGGCGCCTCTACAAAGGCCTGGCGCACTAACTCATATCCTTCATTGATGTTATCTTCAATCCTTGGCGCCATCGTTGTGTCGAGAAAGCTTGAGAGAAGAGAGAAAGAAAGACTGTCGACACAGGGTTTGAGTCTCGAAAACCTTGAAAGCGTGTCGACACAAAGAGCTTTTGACCTATTTATAGCTTCTGTTGAAAGAAGTTCAAAAGGCGCCAAAAACAGTCTAAATGTGTCGACACAGACGGAATGTGTCGACACAAGCTTCTATTAACTCGACATTTCTTCAGCCTACTATGTGTCGACACCAATTTGTGGTTATGTCGACACCTTGGATACATAGTAGAAAGACAGAAATTCTGTGTCGACACTAAGGACAAGTGTCGACACATATTTTGTAAGTGTCGACACCATAATTCTGGTTGAGTCGACATTACATTTCTGGTTAAGTCGACAATAAAACTCTTAAGTGTCGACACATATTCTCTGTGTCGACACAATATTTCTGACTTGTCGACATAATTTCTCTGAGTCGACACATTATTACTGAATGTGTCGACACATTCTTACTTAGCCAATTTCTGTAACTTCAATGTGTCCTTTTTAACACTTGATTATGTTGTTACTACTTTTACTTACTTATAAACCATTTCAATAGCATTGTTAATGATTTTGTTTAATACATTAATCAATGGTTAACATACCTAATTCAATTTTGAATTTATTGAATTTGGTTTCATCTAAAGGCTTAGTAAATACATCTGCTATTTGATAATCTGTTTTTACAAATTCCAATGAGATGTCACCTTTTTCTACATGTTCTCTAAGAAAATGATATTTGATTTCTATATGCTTAGTTCTACTATGAGAAACTGGATTATTAGCAATAGAAATAGCACTCTTAGAATCACATAAAAGGGGTGTTCTACTTACCTGAATACCATAATCTTTAAGCTGATGCTGCATCCATAATAGCTGTGCACAGCAGCTTCCTGCAGCAATATACTCTGACTCAGCTGTGGAAATTGCCACACTAGTCTGTTTTTTACTACTCCAAGATATTAGTCTTCCTCCCAGGAATTGACAAGTACCTGTAGTACTCTTTCTATCCTCTCTACATCCTGCAAAATCTGCATCTGAATAGCCTGTTAGTTGAAAATCTCTATTCCTAGGGTACCAAAGACCTAGAGTAGGAGTGCCCTTTAGATATCTCAGAATCCTTTTTACTGCAGTATAATGAGATTCTTTAGGGCAGGCTTGGTACCTAGCACAGACACATGTTGCATACATAATGTCAGGTCTACTAGCAGTGAGATATAGTAGTGACCCAACTATTCCTCTATACAATGATTCATCAACAGGTTTACCTGCCTCATCTTTGCATATTGGCATACTTGTGCCCATAGGAGTTCTCATGGAGGAGGATGACTCCATACCATATTTTTTAATTAATTCCTTGGTGAACTTAGACTGGGATATGGACAATCCATCATCAGTCTGTCTTACTTGGAGTCCCAAGAAGAACTTAAGTTCTCCCATACTGCTCATCTCAAACTTCCCTTGCATAAGTTTGGCAAACTTTTTACAAAGGTTGTTTTCAGTAGATCCAAAGATTATGTCATCAACATAGATCTGGACTAAGATGATCTTTCCTTTGGATTCCCTAAGGAATAGAGTTTTGTCTATCTTTCCTCTTGAGAATTTATTCTCAATGAGGAAGGTAGACAGGGTTTCATACCAAGCCCTTGGAGCTTGTTTTAACCCATACAAAGCTTTCCTAAGCTTATACACAGAATCAGGTTTAAGAGGATCTACAAAACCTGATGGCTGCTCTACATATACTTCTTCTTTAAGATCACCATTCAGAAATGCTGACTTTACATCCATCTGGTATACTTTGAAGTCTTGGTAGGCTGCATAGGCAAGGAACATTCTGATTGCCTCCAGCCTTGCTACTGGAGCAAAGGTTTGATCAAAGTCAATCCCTTCTTCCTGCCTGTATCCTTTTGCAACCAATCTTGCTTTATTCTTTATTATTATTCCACTTTCATCTAGCTTGTTCCTATAGATCCACTTAGTCCCAATTATGTTGTGGCCTCTTGGTTTAGGAACAAGCTCCCAGACCTTGCACCTTCTGAACTGATTCAGCTCCTCTTGCATAGCATCAATCCAGTGCTGGTCTTGGATAGCTTCTTCAAACTTCTTAGGTTCCATTTGAGACAAGAAACTAGAATGCAAAACTGTGCTTTGATTTCTGCTTCTAGTTTGCACTCCTTGTCTTGGATCACCAATTATCTGATCAGTAGGATGATCTCTTAGATATCTTATAGCTGGAGGTAGATTCCCTTCAGGTTGAGCATCTCCAGCTTCTTCATTCTGCTGTTCCTCTTGGTTTTCATCAGCTTCCATTATCTCTTGTACTCCCCCTGGACAGCAGCCTTCATTTTCCAATGCTCCCTCTTCCTTTGAAGCTTCAGCAATGGAGAGCTTGTCCATCTTCTTGCTTATACCTGTTGAGTCATTTGATCTACAAGACAATTCACAATTGATTAATCTTGTTTCATCAAATACAATATGCACAGATTCTTCAACAACTTGAGTAGTTAAGTTGAAGACTCTATAGGCCTTACTATTTGTGATGTACCCAACAAATATCCCATCCTGGGATTTGGCAGCAAACTTAGTCAAATAAGACTTACCATTGTTAAGTATATAGCACTTGCAGCCAAAGATCCTAAAATAGGATAGATTTGGTTTTCTGCCTTTCACAATCTCATAGGGAGTCTTCCTGTGGCTTTTGGTGATAGAAGCCCTATTGATGACATGACAAGCAGTGTTAACTGCCTCAGCCCAAAAATATTCTGGGAGAGAGGTGTCACTCAATAGAGTTCTACCAGCTTCAATTAATGATCTATTCTTTCTTTCAGCAATTCCATTTTGCTGAGGTGTTCTAGGTGAGGAGAACTCTTGGAAAATCCCAAAGTCTATACACAAGTTTGTTATGCTTTCAGATTGAAACTCAGTACCATGGTCACTTCTGATTTTGACCACTGTACTGTTCAGTTCATTCTGAATTTGCTTTACAAACTTAAATAATACACTTGGGGTTTCAGATTTTTGTCTCAGAAAGAACACCCATGTAAATCTAGAATAGTCATCTACAACCACTAGTGTGTAGACCTTCCTACCTAGACTGTGAACTGGCATAGGACCAAAAAGATCCATATGCAAGAGGTATAAGCACCTCACAGAATCCTTGTTTTCAAGGCTTTGAAATGAGGTTTTTGTCTGCTTGCCCTTTTGACAAGCTGAGCATACCCCTTCCTTTATACACTTAACTTGAGGCCCATTCCTCACTAGTTCTTTACTAAAGAGTTGGCCAATTGTCTTGTAGTTTAGATGAGCCAATCTCTTGTGCCACTTAACACAATGAGAAGCATTGTCATCAGCTACAAGACAAATGGGGGATGCCTTATTCTCACATTCAAAATTAAGGCAATACACATTTCTCTTCCTATACCCAGTCAATATGATCTCTTGATCACTTGACCTTTTGATATGACATCCATCCTTACCAAATGAAATGTCATATCCTAGATCACTCAGCTGGCTTATGCTTATTAGATTATGTTTCAAACCTTTTACATAGGCCACTTGGGTGATAGTAATTAGGTTTGAAGAGATGTTACCAAATCCTTTGATGACTCCTTTTTCAGATCCACCAAAGATCACTTTATGTCCATCTTTGACAGATGAATACTCCTTCAGCAGCCCCTTTGTTCCAGTCATGTGCCTGGAACAACCACTATCCAAGTACCATATAGGGGCATGGTAACTTGGATTCACCTGCAATACAGAATTACTTACCCTTAGAACCCAAGTAAGTCTTGGGTCCTTGGTTCAGGTTAGCCTTAATAAAGTTATCATAACCTCTTCTAACAGGTAGACTCTTATTCTTTATAACACTTGTGTTATACCAGCAGTCCAATGCAAAATGACCCCTCTTGCCACAGCACCAACATTCAAACTTATTGTATCTAGATCTAGATACATCCTTGTCAGAAGCATTTCTGTTCATTGCTGGTGCTGTTGCAACTTCTCCTACTGGTTTCTTAAAACCATAGGGCTTATGACCATAGGTAGGCCTGCTTGCCTTAACACCCTTGTTCTTCAGAACATTTGTCTTGATATGATCCTGAATGTCTTCATGATCATATATGTTAGAAGGCACTTTCTCCTTACCAAACCTTATGGGGACTGAAAGGTTTAGTGGCTGAATAGGGGCTTTGCCTTTCCTCTTGAATCTGCCAGCCCTGGAGTTACCCTTAAATCCTAATCCAGCCTTACCCTTCTGAGTGACAAATTCATCTATCAAGGGTAAGACAGATTTTGGCTTAGAGTAACTAGCCACTAAATCCCTTTCAATTCTAAGTCTGTCCTCCAGACTCTTTACTTGATCATTAGTATAATTAATTGTGCCCATCTGAATAATAGTTATATTCTTCAGCTTGGCAATTTCAGCTAACTTTTGATCAAGGACTTTTTCTAACTCAGTTGTTGCAACCCTTAGATCAGCAATTTCCTGAGCCTGTGATTTAACCAGGTTCTTGCTTTTCTTAAGGGCCTGCAACAAGTCCCCATACTTGTCTATCAATTGATAGACATCTCCTTCAGATCCAGATGCATCTTCATCACTTGATGCAGATGTAGCTGATTCTTCACTTGTACTACAAACATATGTACTGGAAGGACAGTTTACCTCATTAGGACCAGACTGATTCTGGCATAGGTCCTCTTCTGATCTAGTCATCAAACCCATGCATTGATGTTCATTGATGGAGTCTAGCAACTGCATAAACTCCTCTTCCTCAGATGCAGCATATAATCCAATATATGCTTCAGCTTCAGATCCTGATTCTGAAGTTGACTGGTCTGACAGACTTTTATCTTTCTTTGCTACAAAGGATTTCTCTTTCTTGCCTTTCTGATAAGTCTTCTTCTTTTCTGAAGATTCCTTCCTTTTGTCAGGACAATCAGCCACTACATGTCCAGGCCTATTGCAACAATAGCAGACAATCTTTGAAGTAGTGGCTTTGCTGGGCTTTGACCTGCTTTTCTCTTTCCTAGATGACCTTCTTTTCTGATAATAGTCATCTACTTGCTGTGATGAGGAAGGCCTAGACTTCCATTGCTTCTTTTTCAAGAACCTTTGAAATTGCCTAGTGAATGCAGCAAAGTCTGCATCTGAATCACTGCTGACTGAACCCTTATCTGAATTTTCAGAACTACCTTCTTCAACTTCCTTAGGAGGAGATGGTGATTTCCTCCTATTCTTTCTGGTGGCTTCAGCATTAAATGCCACAGTCTTTTCTCTATGCTCTCCTCTTGAGTTTCTTTCCTCCTCCTTCCTTACCATAAGTTGCATTTCATAGGATAGCAACTTTCCAAACAGAGTTGGAGGAGATATCTCTGCCAATTTTGCCACTTCTCTTATGGCACAGATCTTTGTATCCCAATCCTTTGATAAGGATCTTAAGAATTTGTCATTCAGTTCATAGGTACTGAAGACTCTTCCATAGGAAATTAGCTCATTCACAATTCTATAGAATTTCTTATAGCACTCAGTTATGCTATCAGATTTTCCTTGTCTAAAACTTTCATACTCCTGATTTAGCATAGATTTTCTGTCCAGCCTTACTTCTTCTGATCCCTCCATGTAGACAATCAATGTGTCCCACATCTCCTTGGAGGTCTTGCAGTGAATCAGATTCTGAAATGTTGAATCATCTATGGCACTGACAATGATGTTCTGTGCCCTTTTGTCCATGGTTGCCAAGATGATTTCATCCTTGGTCATTTCAGAATAAGTCTTTGGTGTTTGGATATTTGCATCAAGAACAGATATCTTCATTGGTATGAAGGGGCCTTCCTGTACTGTGATGTAAATCCTTGGGTCAGATGCTTCCATAAACAATCTGACTCTTTCTTTCCAGATCCCAAAGATTTCCTTCTTGCATATGGGTAATTTCATTGACCCTAGCTCCTTATGATTCTCTCCAGAACCCATCTTCTTGATTCTTGAATCTGCCTATCAGATCTACCTCAGACTGTTAAGTCCTTTTTGAGGAACCTCCCTCTGATACCACTTGATAGTTTAACTTTCAAGGCAGCTTAAACACCTAGAGGGGGGGTGAATAGGTTCTGCTTCTCTTTCTAAAACTTCTAGACAGAATTCAATTTATTAACTAATATAAAAACACAGCAATCACAGAAAACAAAACATCACAGATTGCACTATGTTTTATAGTGGTTCCCCAAGGTCTGGGTACATCCACTTTCCCCCTTCACCTATCTAGCTGTATGCTAGATTCGGCCAAACTTCCACTTATCTCAGATCAATAGATCTTACAACTCAGAACCCAACTGGTTCCTACAACTCAGGCACAACTGCCCTACCTCAGCCTTGCCCCAAGGCCTACAACTCAGAGAATATCCTTCTCCTACACTCAGGCAATCAGCCCTACCACTCAGAGTTCAACACTCCTACACTCAGCCTTTATAACATAGGCTTACAACTCAGATCTGTATAAACAGATCCTACAGAAATATAGAAAAGATTGTTTAAATTGTCTTGCCAAGTTGAGAGAGAAAAGGCAATGACAATTCTTAATCAGCTGATGCAATCAACTATTTCTTAGCCTTCTTCAAAGCTTCTTGAAAATGTACTTAGCTGAGTTGATTCCAAACAGCTTCTTGAGAATCCACTGGTGGATTCTTTCTTCTTCTTCAAATTCTGACTTGATCTCTCTCTATCCAGAACTTTGAATGATTCTTTCTGAATTCTGATTAGAACTCTTCTTAGATCTACCCTTAGATAGTCTTCTTAGATCTCCCGGAGAAGATCTTCTTAAGTGCCTAGCACTTTCTTGAAATGAGTAGAATGTAATCCTTCTCCACTTTCTGATCCAATGTATTTCAAAGGGTCAGTTCTATATGTTGTTAATTTTCTTCTTCTCCTTCTGAATCTGTCTATTTATAGACATTCTTCATGGTAACCGGCTGATCCGGTTTCTAACCGTTTTCTGACAAGTCTGACAACTTCAATTAACTGGTGATAACCCACAGCTGTCAAGTCTTCAAACAAGTCCTGTGCCTTAGTGTTGAAACAGTCTGTCAGAAAGTGTCGAGACCATCTGTCTATTTGTGTCGACACAATTGACTTTGGTGTCGACACTGCCTTCAGTGATGTCGACTAAATTGCCTTTGTGTCGACACATCTTCTTCTGAAAATAACTTGGTCTTTGACTCTGCAGTGTGTCGACACAAGTCCTGTGTGTCGACACAGTTGTTGTAGAATCATAACTTTAGTAAGTGTTGACTTAGCCTTCAGGTGTCGACACATTCATTTTTTAGCTTTGCTATAATGTGTCGACTTACTCACTATGTGTCGACACATTCTGCTGGTGACGACAAACTTGTGGTCGACTATTTTCTTCTGTGTCGACATATTCAGATGATGTCGACAAACTTGAGATCGACTATACTCTTCAGTGTCGACGCATTCTCCCAATGTTGAGGTCGACGTTTTTCTTCTGTGTCGACACAATTTCCCAGTGTTGTGTCGACTTACTTCTTCTGTGTTGACACAATTTCCCAGTGTTGTGTCGACTTACTTCTTCTGTGTCGACACTTTTTCCCAGTGTTGTTGTAGACTATGTTATGTGTCGACACTTTTTCCCAGAGTAGTGTCGACTTACACCTTCTGTGTCGACACACTTTCCCAGTGTTGTGTCGACAACTTTCTTCTATGTGACGACACATGTTCCTTTGTGTCGACACTTGGACTTAGAATTTTTTCTGTAAACTTTAACAATTCTTTACCTGCACATGTCAACTCAAAACAACATCAAATACAACATGATGTATATCATTGAGCTAGGTTGGGCTTCTTCAAATCAGGTACACATTTTCCAATGTACCCAACACTACACAAGAAATAATTACTATTTTTCGCATACCGTACTTACTACATATCATTTTCAACGTATGGCAAACTCAGAACTGTGTACCGACATGGACACCGCTGAAACCCGCCGTATTAATCAACGTGCTGTTAATCGGGAATGTTCGCGCAATCGAAGAGCCATGATGACACACGATCAGCGTGAACAAGAACGTGCTTCTAATCGAACCCGTCAAAGAACGCGCTGGTTACAAATGACTCAATCACAACAAGAACAACAACGATCCATTTGGCGTGCTGCCGCTCGAAGACGCTATCAAGCACGGCGTCAACTGTCAGAACCACAGCATGCTCCGATCAACGGTGAACACATCCACAACAACTCAACTGCTACACCCCCAAGCCACTTCATTACGCCTCCATCAAGAACTAACAACCAACCTACAGAAACTACTGTGCCACCACAGGAACACTGCGTCTCTAGAGTTATATACGCTGCAGATGGTACTGTCCATCGATACATGTTAACAAATGTGTCGTCGCACTGCACTCATGCTACTGAAGGACTTTTTACTGGAGAAAGTTCGTCTGCCCGTACATCTGCTACACCCCTGCTTCAAAATACTCTGCCTCGACCCTCTGCACAAACATCAGATGCCCCCCAAATTTTGACTCCCCCTCCACATGACCGCGTACTACACCGTACGTACTTCGTAATTACAACAGTCACAAAACTTCTTTATATCTGAACAATTCCTTACAGTAACACGTTATCATAAATGTTTGTTTCAGCAATTTCTACAGTGTCGGAGCATCATAGTGACCGTCAGAATGACTCCAACTCTGATGATACTACTACTGCTACACGTCATTACCACAGGAGTCATAATACTGCATGCATATCGCTGCTACCTCAACATATTATATACTTACGACTAAGCGTACCACAAATATGTCCTTACTGTCATGCGAAGTTGTTTGATGGTGAAACAACGACAATGTGCTGCAACAACGGCAGAGTCCGCATACCACCTCAACAGTTCCCAAATGACCTGTACAACTTATACATTAGTGACTCTGTAGAGAGCCGGCATTTCAAAAGATATATTCGTTCATATAATCATGTGTTCTCTTTCACGTCTATGGGTGTTAAATTAGACTCAACGTTAGCATCTGATCAGCACACTGTCTACACTTTCCGAGCTCACGGCGCTATATATCATCAAATTTGATCTCTGCTACCTGCTCCAAATACAAGACCTCGATACTTACAACTATACATATATGATATAGAGCATGAGCTAGATCATCGCTTACAAGAAAGTTCAGAGTTAGATCGATCATTACTACAGAAGATAAAACTAATTTTGGATACGTATAATCCATTCGTGTTAACATTTCGACGACTTTCTGAGCGTCGGGACATTAACAACTGCAAATTAGTTATTAAAGAAAGACCGGCACGTGAGCAACAGTACATCATGCCAACCGCTTCACAAGTAGCTGCTATAGTTGTTGGAGCTGAAGACTATTTCAACTCAAATGAGCGCAATATAATTGTTCAGTCAACTGAGGGTCATGTAATCACCATGCAAGAATATAGTGGTTTCTACGATCCTCTTCAATACCCGCTTCTCCTCCCATACGGGACATATGGTTGGATGGCTGAATACACTAGGATAAACAATGTACGTGTTAGTTGCTGCAACTACTACTCTTATGTACTTCAGGTACACATCATAATATTCATTTACTTACCAAATTTCCCGTTTACATGAACATCTTTACAATCACATTCATATTACTGTAGGATCGTGGTCCATCTTCATCGCTACTTTTACACGGTTGTCGTCTACTGCAACAATATGTTGTTGACATGTACATTAAAATAGAAACTCAGAAATTGCGCTGGATAAAGAGAAATCAAAATACTATTCGTGCTGAACTATACTGTGGCTTACAAGATTGCCTCAATGCTGGAGAAAATAGTGGAGGTATTAAAAACAACTCAGTGCAGTATACATTAACATGTCTCTACATATTCAACATTTTAATAAAATGTAATATATTATTGTACTGCAGCAAATATAGGTCACCGCGTAATCTTGCCATCATCATTTGTTGGGAGTCCGCGCGATATATACCAACGTTATCAAGATGCAATGGCTGTTGTTCGACATTACGGAAGACCAGATATATTCTTAACAATGACATGCAATTCATCGTGGCCAGAAATCACAAATTCACTATATCCCGGACAAACAGCTCAAGATCGTCCTGATATTGTTGCTCGGGTCTTCCATGCTAAATACACAGCATTAAAGCAAGATATTTTTCATAAACATGTTTTGGGAAAAACAATTAATCATGTGCATGTAATTGAGTTTCAGAAACGAGGTTTGCCTCATGTTCACATGCTGATTACTCTTGACACAGAAGACAAAATGAACACTCCAGATGACTACGACAGAATTGTTCGCGCTGAACTACCTTATGTTGAGCATGAACCAGAACTCTACAATGCAGTTGTGAATCATATGATTCATGGTCCATGCGCACCTTTAAATACTCAAACACCATGTATGAAACATGGCATTTGCAAAAAAGGATATCCCAAAAAATTTTCCGAACATACACATCAAGGAACAGACTCATACCCAATATATCGTCGACGCAATAACGGCCGATATTTTAGATTGCGACGTGCTGCAGATTTTAATATTGACAATCAATGGGTTGTTCCATATAATCCATACCTTCTATTAAAGTACGACTGCCATATAAATGTTGAAATTTGTAGTAGTATTAAAAGTATTAAATATTTATACAAGTACATTCACAAAGGCCCAGATTGTGTTTCATTTCAAATACACGATACTGCGGAGCAAAATGAGATATCTCAATATGTCAGCGGACGCTGGATATGTCCTCAAGAAGCTTTTTGGAAAATATTCAAATTCAACATGTACCAAACATATCCGTCAGTTATTCGTTTACAAATACATTTGCCAAACAGACATCAAGTTCAGTTCCGCAGTACTGATGCAGTAAATAACATTCTTTCAAACGACCGCAACTCCCGTACAATGTTAACAGAGTTTTTCCATTGCAATGAGACAAACCACCATCAAACGTATTTATACACCGATTTTCCTAAGCACTACACATGGAATTCAAATTCAAGAACATGGCATAAACGAAGACGTCGTCAAAAGGTTATTGCTCGAATGTACTCAGTACATCCTTCAGAAGGAGAAAGATTTTACTTGCGCATGCTGTTAAATCATATCAGAGCCCCAAGATCTTTTGAACATCTGATGACAGTCGGTAATATTACCCATCACACATTTTGTTCCGCAGCGGAGCATTATGGTCTACTAGAAAAAGACAATAGTCTTCATAACTGTATGGAAGATGCTAGAGAATTTCAGATGCCCGCAGCACTACGTACGTTATTCACAACAATTTTGCTATTCTGCAATCCTACAAATGTTAGAGAACTCTTGAATGCCAATTACGCATCGATGACAGAAGATTACGTCTCATCGTCATCTTCCAGTGATTTATATGTCCTCAACAAACTCCTACGTGAAATAGATAACATTCTTCAACAACATAACAAATGCATTACACAGTTTGATCTGCCTCAAATGTCTGCAAAATTTCAGAATGGTACAAATCTCTCCACTTTAATTGAGGATGAACTATCAGTACCAGTGTCAGATACAGATCTCATCTCGATTTCATCCTTAAATGAAACTCAATCCTACATCTTCCACATTATTACTGCAACTATTCAGCAAGGCAACGGTGGTATGTTCTTCATTGATGGACCTGCTGGCACTGGAAAAACTTTCTTATACAAATCAATTCTTGCCCACCTACGCAAAGATGGTCACATTGTACTTGCCACTGCATCCTCCAGAATTGCAGCAACTCTACTCCCAGGTGGAAATACAGCACACCTAAGATTCAAAATTCCGATTCCTATCGAAGCAGACTCATACTGTAACATCAGCAAACTTTCTGCACTACAACAACTTCTACAACAAACTTCTGCTATTTTGTGGGATGAAGCACCTATGTCACACAAATATATTTTTGAAGCTGTTGACCGGTCAATACGAGATGCTTTAGGCAGAGACTTACCTTTTGGTGGAATTGTTTTACTCATGGGAGGTGACTTCCGTCAAATTCCACCTGTTGTCATTAATGGAACCGTTTCTCAAATTATTAATGCCAGTATTGTTACATCTTCGTTATGGCCAAATGTTAAAGTACTGTCATTAACTGAAAATATGCGCGCAATCAATGATTATGAGTTCTCAAATTTTCTTCTTCGTATTGGAGATGGCATCGAGTCTACAGGTGTAGACGATTTGATTCGCATTCCCGATTCAATGATTATTCCTTGGGATGGTGAACATTCAATCAGTACACTCATCAACGTTATATTCTCTAATATGACTCACAATATTACAAACTATAGTTACTGGGAGAACAGAGCACTGCTTACTCCATTAAACGAAGACGTGGCTCATTTAAACGAAAGATGTCTTATTGTTTTCCCTGGTGAAGAAATGACCTATTATTCTTTTGATTCAGTTGAAGATGACAAATACAATTTATACCCTCAAGAATTACTGAACAACATATCAGCCAGCAACTTTCCTCCACACAAACTGTCTTTAAAGAGAGGTGCCCCTATTATGCTGCTGCGGAACTTAAACCCACGTATTGGGCTTTGCAACGGGTCACGACTGATATGCCGACAATTTTCAAGAAATGTTATTGCGGCAGAAATTCTTACAGGTCAACATAAAGGCAAGACAGTTTTCTTACCGCGTATACCTTTAAAGAATACTGGAGATCAACAAATGCCTTTTGAGCTCACTAGAAAACAGTTCCCAGTCCGTTTAAGTTTTGCGCTAACCATAAACAAATCTCAGGGACAAACAATACAACATGTTGGTCTCTATTTACCTTCTCCTGTTTTTACTCATGGACAGCTCTATGTTGCTCTATCGAGAGGAACCACTGCCGCTAACACCAAGGTATTAATTAAAAACAATCTCTTACCTGGATATCCTGACGCATACACAAAAAATATTGTTTTCAGAGATCTTCTATCAAAAGTTAATCTCCAGGTGCATTACCTACTCCATCATTATTTTAACAATATCAAATATACATTAGTACTGCTACTTTTGCTCACCGGATATTACTTTCACAGCACCCCCATCTGTAGTCAACTACAACCAACATTAACAACCTCTCCACTGCAACACTACCTCAACAACAAGACATTTTCTTCATCATTTCAAGGTACATGCAACTATCATATTCTATATCAGCTAATATCCACTACATTCCACATTTATCACATATTCAACATTTTCTCTGCACCCTCTATGCTTTATAATTTTTTAACTGCTCACTACTCTCTGAACTGTAATATTAATAGACCAACTAACTGTTGAAATATTTATACGTGTACATTTTCTAACACTCAAATAATATATTTATTTGATTCGATACTTTGTATTCTGTTCGATGCAACTACTCATAAAATTTTCGTTCATACTAAAATATGTAGAGATATGTAGTAAAATATTTTAAACTCATTTGCTGATCCTTACCTTTATTTAAAAATTAACTTCAGTGCATGTCAATTTTTCTTAACATATTTCACGTACGTCTATCAAAAACTCATCAGCTCACATACTCATACCAACATTTACTCTTCATTACTCTTTACAAAGATATATATTAGTACGCTTCAACAGTTATATTATATTACCATATTTAAATATTAGTCGATTTTATATTACTTTGACAGACTGATCGTCTGTAATGTTTTGTATCTACATCGGAGAAGAAATACATTTTGTCCTCCTACAGGTAGATTGAAAATACAAAAACTGCGTAATACATGCACCTCCGTACTTCCTGTATATCTCAAATACTCATTCACATTTGTACTACTACATATTCCACTACACAATTGGTCTACAGCACATTTCAAACTACCTTTTCTCACTCTCTTTCGACAATAAACAGTATCTCTTTCAGTTTTACAGTAACCGTCATCTTCACAATCATGCACATTTCTCATCTCTAAATTTTCATCCTCATATGATGCAGTGCATACGTACATACTCGCAATGAGTGAACCCACCTCTCTAAGCAACGGGCCATCCAAGAATGACCTCCCATTCACATTCGGTGCTACGGAGTCATACAATAATGTACCACCAGAAATGCGAGATTACTACTACTTTGCTGTACTATTGAGGAACTTTAACCATGCTACAACATCTGCGTCGATAAGATTGCTTTTCCAAAATCTTCCGGGCTTTCTGCATGGCAGCGTAAGCAATGTTACTTCATATTAGAAAAAACATAATACAAGAATTTTGTTTTGCAATTAAATCATACTACACAATTACTACTGCAGATCGATGTCGACACATCAGGCAACTCAACGGGGACAGCAGAACTAATATTTGCAGATGAAATTTCAATGCAAGCTGCCGCTTCCACAATAGACGGTCAAACAATTGACAACCAAGCAATATCAGCCGAGGAGCTACGACTCTTTGACATTAAGCCATAATACTATCAACAGCGTCTACAATAAACATCACTACAGAGAATTCTGCACTTGCATATATGTTGTAAATACTGTAAAAAAATTCACTTCTGTTAAAAATGTACTGTACATGTACTAGACTGCACATGTTCTGTTTCCGTATTCTATAATATGTTATCTTTCAACTTTTACATATTATCATCTCCTCATCTCTGTAACGCATATAACTATAGATATTTCCATGCTGTGCAGCACCGACTATCAGAGTCAATATCATGCAGTTAAGGTCAACACAGTAGCAACTACTTTCTGACAGTGAGATATTTAATTTGACGTACTGAGCAGAACCCGTTATTACTATCACTTATACTACACTCACTCCTGTACTACATAGTGATTTATATGTAATTACTATCGCTTTTACTACCATTCACTGAACGTCTCAACAAAAGAACTGTTCACCATCATCGCACGCAACAATAAAAAAATACGATCAACAATTGTAAAGTCAGTACAGTTTCATTATATATTACAATTACAACTTCATTACATTCCTCCTCCATTTCCGCCAACTACTGACGTCTCCTCTTTCAAATTACACAACGCGTATGAACAAGTTGTTGTGACGTTAACTCAGAGATTCCATCCTACATTTGCTTTAACGTTACAAAAGCACACTTTCATACTGTTTGTCAACATCAGCTCAGACCAAAGTCACTAGCACGTTGTTTCAAAATAAACTTCCTCTGCATACTAAACCCTAAACCCTAAACCCTAAACATACTAAATACAATAACGTTCATGAAAGTTGATTCAAAGCCCGACACCTGCCAATTTGAGGTAACACTTCTTCACATTTTTTTATTCTCCTGCAATATTTTAGCATACGCAGGCGCATCCCGCAGCGACGCATCGAGCACGGGCGAAGCCCGTGCGCAGGCGGGCGAAGCCCGCCTGGATGCGGCCGAAGGCCGCCCGAGAGCATCGAGCACGGGCGTAGCCCGTGCGAAGATGCTCGTATATATATATAGTTAAAAGTTAAAACCGTACTTAAAATAAATGTAAAAAATGAATATTAATATTTTATAAAAATTTTGAGAAAACATTTTTTTAGATATCAAAAAAATATGAATGCACCCCAAAAAAATTCTCTCACCACAACTATTGCATGAGAAACTTTTAGCTCTGAACTCCCACTGCAAACAGCTAGACCGTCCAATCATAATAAATATTACACATAAGAAAATCATCCTTCGATAAAACATGAGCTCCTCCTTCCAATTTTACTTCTTTTTTTAATGATTTAATTAAATTTTTTTATCTTAAAAATAGAACTTTATCACTTCTTGTATTCATACAGGACAATTACAAAATGTTAAGTGACCAGTGTACTGTTCGTCCGAGTACAAGAGAATCTCATGAACTACTTGTTTTCATACATAAAAAATCAAATTGATTAAATTGCTGGAAATTTACTTAGGGTCCGTTTGGAATGATTTTTTAGTTTCTTTTTGTTTTCTGGAAAATGCTATCATATTTAAGAAACTGTTTGGATTGTCTACCGATGGGAAAATCTATCGCGAAAAATTCAATTTTCTCGTCTTTTGAAAAAATCATTAGTTACCTACTTTTCAATCTTTTCGAAAATCACTTGTTCATCCCAAAAACACTTATCTCTTAAAAATCTTAAACTTGATTTTTTTTATTCATGTGCGATTTATTTCCCAGGCGTAATTTTTTTGCCGGGGGCGAATTTTTCGGCTGGGGGCGATTTTTTCGCCCAGGGGTGATTTTTTCGCCCAAACGCGAATTTTTTCAATCGGCCGCGATTTTTTCGCCCGGACGCTAATTTTTCGCCCGGACGCGATATTTTCGCCCGAGCTGGCATTTTTTGTCCAAGCTGGCATTTTTCGCACTGGTGCATTTTTTCGCACGAGTGCAGTTTTTTCGCCTGTTCACGATTTTTTTCGCCCGGGCGCGTTTTCTTCGCTCGGCCAATTTTTTTCGTCCGGGCGTGATTTTTTCGCCCGAGTGCGTTTTTTCGTCCAGGTGCAATTTTGTGTCCTAGCACGATTATTTTAGTCCGGGCGCGCTTCTATAGTCGGGCCGATTTTTTTGCCCGAGCGCGGTTTTTTCGCACGGACGCGTTTTTTTCGCCCGGACCGATATTTTTGTCCGGACGCGATTTTTTCGTCCGGCCGCGAATTTTTCGGTCAGCCACGAATTTTTCGTTCGGGCCTGAATTTTTCGTCAGGCCATGAGGTTTTTCGCCCGGGTGCATTTTTTTTTCCTGAGAGAAGTTTTTTCGTCCGCGGACGATTTTTTTTCGCCCGGGCCGATTTTTTTGTCCGGTCGCAATTTTTTCGCACGGGCGTGTTTTTTCGCCCGAGGGCGTTTTTTTCGCATGGGGGCGTTTTTCCGACGGGTGCGATTTTTTCAGTGTGGCGCGATTTTTTCGCCCGAGCGCAATTCTTTTGCCCGGGAGCGATTTCTCGCCCGGGCACTATTTTTTCACCCGAGAGTGAATTTTCGCACGGGCTCGAATTTTTCGCCCGAGAGCGATATTTTTCTTCAAAGCTTGTTTTTTTTCGCCGGAGAGCGGTTTTTCGCCCGGTCGCAATTTTTTCGCTGGACCGCGGTTTTTTTGCCAGGAAGCGAATTTTTGGCCCGAACGCTATTTTTCGTCCTATCGCAAACTTTTCGACCGGTCGTGAATTTTTCGCCCGTGAGCGATATTATTTTGTCCGGGCACATTTTTTTCGCTCGGACGCAATTTTGTCGCCTGAACACGCCCAGGGCTAAATTTTTCATTCGGACGCGAATATTTTTTATTGACGTGATTTTTTCCCTCATTCGTAATTTTTTAGCCCAACCGTGTATTTTTTTCGCCCGGATGCTATTTTTTCCCACGAATGCATTTTTTCGCTTACTGATGAAAATATCAAGTTCGTGAGAAAATATCATGTCCGGGCTAAAAATTCACGCTCGTGCGAAAAAATCACGTCCGGGCAAAAAATTCGCGCCCGATTGAAAAATTTTCTCTCATCCGAAAAATTCGCGCACTGCTGAAAAATTCGCTCCCGACCGAAAAATTTGTGGCCGACCAAAAAATTCGTTCTTGGTCGAAAAATTCGCGTCCGGCTAAAAAATTGGCGCTCTGGCGAAAAAAACGTGTCCGGGCAAAAGAATGGTGTCTTTTACTCGCGGCGCGCATTTTTGGTTGGATGCACATTTTCCGCCCGAGCGCTCATTTTTCCCCGGACACACATTTTAAAAAAAAATTACCGTAACGGAGATTTGTTCAAACGGTTTATAAAATAATTTACTTTCTAAAAATCTCTGCAAAATGTGTTTACTCAAACAAATCTTTTTTTTCCAATATACATTTTTCAAAACTCATTTTCTTACCAAATAAAGCATTAGCTTTATTTCGAGCCCTCCCAAATAAAGCCTTAGCTTTGATTCAAATTAATATTAGAGTCGAGTTGATTTCGAGCAGCCTCAAACCAAATTTTGATCCGATTTGAGCATGGGTTGGTTCCGTCAAAAATGGTTTGAGATCTCATAGTTTTAATTTCAACACAATTTCAAGTCAATTTCAATTTTGAGCTGGTTCAAAAATGTAAGAGGACTACTATAATTAATTCTTATCTATTTGGCTGGAATGCTAAAATATTCAGTACTTTGTTCAAAAAGCCTGGGCGCAGCCCGGCTAAAGCCCGACAAGATCCGGCCCGTGCCCGATCCGGACTTGGGGGTCTTGCCCGCCTATTTAGACGGGATTAATCCCGCCTAATGATCTTAATCCAGGCGCCTGTTGAAATTCAGGCCGGCACGGGCCCGTCCTGGCCTGCAGGGACTTATCGGGCCCCCTCAATGAGGAGCCCGAGCCCGGCTCAAGATGGGCCCGATTCAAGCCCGATTGGCAAAAAGTCTGGGCCTCACCAACCCGGCCCGATCAGACTTTCGACATTTTCAAATCAAGCCGGCTTTCGCCAAAATCAATTTCAAATTGGAGCAAATTTCGACCAAGCTCGGCTTACTCAAAATCTACTCAAACAAAAATCCAACTCAAAAAAAAATCATCCTTCACATGCCACGAAATCACCTTGTGGTCATCAAACACAAGAAATTTTGTATTGAATGATAAATATGTATCAGTTTATTTTTATATGCATGCTATCTAATGGCTTGATTTTACGCGAGTGTGATTCACAACGATTTGTCGTGTGGAATTAATTTCACCCACACGTTCCGCAATCCTACAGTAAAACTGTGAGCGAAAATATAATTATATTTTTGAATTCCTAAACTGCTGTATTTGGTAACCAATACAAGGATCCGGATCTCCTGGAGTTCCTATTTGAACTCCAGATGGTGGAGTTCCGATTTTGCGAATAAATGGGGCGGAATCAGAAAAATTGGTTAACATGAAAGTTGCAGATATCCCCGAGACGAATAACTTTCATGTTGAACACTTTTTGATTTGAAATCGTTTAGATCCCTGATTTGAGCCCCGAAAAAATTCTGTCCGAAAATAATTAATTTAATTATTTTCGGACAGAATTTTACAACTTTCATGTTAACCAATTTTTCTGATTTCGCCCCATTTATTCGCAAAATCGGAACTCCACGCCCTAGAGTTCAAATATGAACTCCAGGAAATCCGGATCCCCAATACAAACGGTTCACTCTGGCCACCATCTCAGAGGCATTCACATCATATATGGGTATCCAAGGGGACCATCACACTTGGTCCTCAATGGATACCCAAATATCTTCTCCACTAACAAGAATGACACGTGGAATAGGATAGATCTTAATAAGAATCATCACATAATCATATTTCATGACAAAATTATGGCCATAACAGTAGCTTAATAGGTTTAAAACAAAAAAAACGTAAGTACCCGGGCGACCACCAGCGGTAGTAGATACTGTTGGGTCATTGTGGCTAAACATGTTTATTTCACATCATAAAACAAACACAAAACTTTTAGTCCTCACTTGTACATGCCTCGTCACTGCTTCTCTCTCCTCGATCCCTCCCCTTAGAATGGTGATACGAGCGGCACGGTGGTTCCTCGTCCATGGTGTCCGACTCCGCCCTCTCGACTCTGGACGGAGAAATCTTGAGAGCCTTCAGCATATACTTGACCAACTTGGAGATCTTGGTCACCTTCCGCTTGACCCGGTCCACCTTCTGCTCCACCCGCTCAATAGCAAGACCAAAATCTTCTGGATTCTGATGCATAGATCCTCATCGATGGATTGTGTGTGACATCGAAAAATTAATTGGGTGAAGGTCTGCTCTTGCTCTTTCGGATAATACTGTCTCGGTTAACTATCAGGGGGCTCTTGCTATTCCACATTGAAAGACGACAATGGATGAGGAAATGCAAATTTTAACAGAACGGGATACTTGGACTCTTATTCATTTTCCTCTTTGTGTGGATGTGGTTGGTTGCCGGTGGGTTTTTGTCATCAAGTTTCATCCAGATGGTACTATTGATCATTATAAGCCTCAGCTTGTGGCCAAAGGATTTACTCAGACCTATAGTGTACATTTTTTTGATGCATTCTCCCCAATTGCTCGTATCAGCACGATCCGAGTTATTTTCTCTTTTGCTGTGAATAAGGGTTGGGATATGTGTCAGTTAGATGTCAACAATGTCTTCATGTACGGTGATCTACAAGAGGTGGTTTATATGGAGCAACCTCCTGGGTATGTTGCTCAGGAGGAGTCTCAGGTATGCAGGTTACGGAAGGTTATTTATGGTCTAAAGCAAAGTATTTAGGACTGGTTCGAAAAGTTTAACAAGGTTGTCTCTCTTATTGGCTTCACTCGTAGCTCTGCTGATCATTCTCTTTTTATTCGCAAGACCATTAAGAGGCATGTGGTTCTTGTTATTTATGTGAATGATATTCTTCTTACCGGTGATGATAAGGAAGGAATTGATCAAGCAAAGAAGCATCTTCGACAATATTTTATTACAAAGGATATGAGCTCTCCTAAGTACTTCCTTGGGATAGATATCTTGTGAAAACACAACTTTGTGATTCTCTCACAACGAAAAAATACGTTAGATCTGTCGAAAGAGACTGGCCTTCTTGGGACAAAACCAGTTCGTTGTCCTATGACCATTGGTGATGACAAAGGTTGGACAAAAGATTCATCTCTTCTTTTTGATAGTACTATGTCCAAACGACTTGTGGGAAAACTCATCTATATGATTGTTATCATACCGGATATTTGTTATGTTGTAGGAAAGGTCAGTCAGTTTATGCAAACTCTTAGAGAGCGTCATCTTTGTTCTACTTTAAAGATTCTGAAGTATGTAAAAGGGTCTCCAGGGAAAGAATTATTGTTTCAAAAAAATAATCATCTGAAGATTGAAGTCTATTCGGATGCTAGTTATGCAGACAATAAGGAAGATAGGAAGTCGACTTTTGGTTTGTGTACCTTTGTGAGAGGGAACCTTGTCAGCTGGAAGCGCAAGAAACAGTCTGTTGTGTCACGATCAAGTGCTGAAGCTTAGTACCGTAGCATGGCATCGACTGCTTGTGAGCGGAATTGGTTGTGCACCTTGATGCTAGACCTGGGAGAAGTATATGATCATCCTTTACCTATGTTCTGTGACAACCAAATTGTTATACATATATCAAAAAACCTAGTTTTTCATGAAAGTAAAAAATACATAAAATTTGAATGTCACTTTGTCAGAGAAGAAATTTTGAAGAATCAAATCTGTACTCTGTTTATCACTTCAGATAAGGAGATTAAAGACGTCTTTACCAAACCAGTGTCCGCTTCTCTTTCATATTTCTATGACAAGCTGAGCATGGTTGATATATATGCTCCAGCCCTAGGGGGGTGTTAGTTTTCAAGGAGCTTTGGTGGACTGTTAGTTTGGTCGAGCGGCATGTTGTTTTAACAGTTTGTCGACAGTGAAAATATCTAGTGTCAACCTAATTCACCTATGGGGGGAAATAGGTGTCGTGCAGTCTTTTGCGGAATTAAACTAACCTGCACAAGTAAGCAAACAAAACACAAAAAACACACAAAGAATTATAGTGGTTCCCCGATTTGGATACGTCTACTTTCCCCCTTCGACCTATCTCCCACCAAGGGACGACTCGGTCACTTCTCCAAACAAATTGAAATCCAATCCTCACACTAAGAGCAACGCTCCCCTAACCACGGAAGGAACCCTTCCAACAACGGAGTCACAACTCCACCACAACGGGTTGCACCCAACCCTTACAAATAGGAATGAAAATTCCTTTACAATAAATTGAATGTAAATAAAAATACAAACAATGCTTTATGGAGATTCTGATGTCCTTCTTCGTTCGTTGAAGCTTGCACGAAGAGTCCACAACCGGATTTATCACTTGGAATGGATCTTGTCAAGATCGGCGGCGGCAAGCAAGTGCGGCGGCGATGCTTTGTAAATCCAAACTTCTTGACGAAGCAAGCTAGGTCTTCGAACGATCTCAGTCGGATCAAACGTCTCAACCGATTCGGAAGGGAGAACAAGTCTCGTTCAACGAATCGGAAGACAAGATATCTCGAGAGAGACACATGAGACCGGCTGCTTGCCTCGGTGCTGTCGTCGAGCGATCAGAGACGAGCTGAGATCAGCGGCGGCGACAACTTTGCGATCGGTGAGGTGCATGCGGGCGGAGCTCGCGATGCGCTAGGTCACGACGGCGTGATTTCGTTTTGTATTTCATGGTGTCTGTAGAGTTTCAAAATACGCATGTATTTATACCAGGAGCCAACCCTAAGAGCCGTTGTGGGGCCCACGAGGAGAAGCCCTAGCCTCGGCCGAAACAGCGCACGGCGGCTCGGTTCGGTCCAGCGAGCGGCGAGAATCTGCCTAAGGCAAAATCGGCGGGAGTCGTTGGTGATTCCCGTCGATGTCGGCGGGAATCACGCCCGACTCCCGTCGATTCTGCCTTCGCAGAATTTTTGACTTTTGTCATCCGGAAGTAGTCGGCGGGAGTCACTTAGTGATTCTCGTCGAATTCGGCGGGAATCACTAACGACTCCCGTCGAAGTTGGCGGGAATCACTAACGACTCTCGTCGATTCTTACTTGGAAGAATTTTCCTCCTTCCTTCTTTTGATAGCTTGGTCTTTGACCCATCCTTGCTCCTTCTTCTGCTCTTGATCTACCTTGACCCTGTACTTGAAAATAAGTACACTCCAATAGAGAGAGCACACGTGGATCAACACACTGATCTACACAACGAGGGATTACGTTGCGCAGACCCGTGTATATTGACTCACTGCACTCTGACATTGGTGTGTACTTACCATGGAATAGCTGCAAGCACAACTTGATAGAATTGTGAAATACATTGCCAATTCAACTTAGCTTGTTAATGCTCTTCTTCAAATCAGGTCTATTGTGGATGCAATACCCAACAGGCAGTCTGCCGGTTAGTCTCTTGCGGTCTGTTCAGGAGGCTAGCAAGCTGTAGCGGTCTTGGCAGATAGGGTAGTAGTCGCAGCAGATAGAGGCAGCTGAAGCTGTGGTTTGAGAGCAATTGAAGTTGCGAGTTCCGACAATTGTTGCGGACTTGGGTTCTAGTCGTAGCGGACTTGGCGGACAGTATTGTAGTCGCAGCGGATAGGGGTAGCTGAAGCTGCAGTCTGGAGAGCAGCTGAAGCAATGGGTTCTGGCAGTTTTTGTGGACTTGTGTTCTCGTTGTAGAGGGCTTGGCATACAGGGTGTAGTCGCAGCGGATAGAGGCAGTTGAAGTTACGGTCTTGAGAGTAGCTGAAACTGCGGGTTCTAGCAATTATTGCGGCTTGGTATAGAAGCGAGCTGGTCAGAGACCGCAGACTGCTACTTGTGTCCGACGGATACCTGTGTGGGGCGGACTGCTTCTGTGTCCAAAGGATTCTAGTCGGAGCGATCAGGGCTTAACCTCTCAGTTGTTTTGCGGTTTAATGTTTTATCCTACCTGTCCACAGGTTATAATTTAGTCTCACATCGGTTGTTGTATTTTTTCCTCTTTTCTTTTCCCCTATAAATAGGGGGTCATAATCTTGTAAATTAACTTTTTGTGGAATGCAAAGATTGTTATTTAGATTTTCTCACAGCATATATTGTATATACTAGTATATAAAGATATAGAGTTATGGTGTAACCAGGTCGACCATCGCATCATGACCGCCCGTCCATCCAAAAAATAAAAATCCTTACAGCTCTTTGATCGGCACAATCGTTGTTGAGTGGCACAAAAACAATGAAATACAAAAGTGAGTCCACCAGTGAGAGGCACAATCCTTTCTCCCACTCCTCTCCTCGCACAGAATTAGGGAGACCGTGGAAGACACATCTAGCTCCTTTCGTCGTTGATAGATTGGTTCTCTACGCTTGCCCTCCTCCTTTTCCTTCCCCCACTTCTCCATTGTACATTGCTTTACCCTCCTAGAAAAAAATCCAGCTGCATCGCTCACCTCCATCAATCTTCCTCCAAGACACCGGGCATGCACACAGTCCTTCGCTGCCACCTCTCTCTCACACGACCCTAAACCCTGCGTTGCTCTCCCTCCTATGGTGGTTTCCTTAATCATTCTCGCTATTCCTCACTCGATAAATCGAGAAGCTTTTCATGCCTTCTGCATCTTTTTTTATCTCCAAGCCACACTGTACAACCCCGTATTCGCAGAATAGGGTCCCCCCGGTATGCGTGGGACCAGTTTTGAGTTTTTAAGCTTTAGGAGAGTTTTGTACTCTTGGTGGTCATTTTGGCTTGGCCTTGGAAATATACTAGTAGGGGGAGGAAAAATAGGCATCTTCCCCCGAGCCCTTTAGGGGGGCGGGTGCGGCAAGAAGGTCGGCACCCCCTGGCTTGCTAGGTGTGAGGTGGGATGGCGGGACTAGCTGGAGACCAGTATCCCGTCCCCGACACCCTAGCCTTGGGCAGGGGCGAGACCGGGCGGCCATCCCTCTCGCCCCAGGTGGCTAGCCCGCGGGGAGAGACCGGGCGGCCAGCCCTCTCGCCCTAGGAGGTTAGCCCGCGGGGCGAGACCGGGCGGCCAGCCATCTCGCCCCAGGCGGCTAGCCCGCGGAGCGAGACCGAGCGACCAGCCCTCTCTCCCCAGGCGGCTAGCCCGCGGGGCGAGATCGGGCAGCCAGCCCTCTCTCCCCAGGCGGCTAGCCCGCGGGGCAAGACGGGGCAGCCAGCCCACTCGCCCCAGGTGGCTAGCCCGCGGGCGAGACGGGGCGGCAAGCCCTCTCGCCCCAGGCGGCTAGCCCGCGGGGCAAGACGGGGCAGCCAGCCCTCTCACCCTAGGCGGCTACTAGCCCGCGGGGTGAGACCGGGCGGCCAGCCCTCTCACCCCAGGCGGATAGCCCGCGAGACGAGATGGGGAAGCCAGCCCTCTCTCCCAAGGCGGCTAGCCCGCGGGGCGAGACGGGGTAGCCAGCCCTCTCTCCCCAGGCGGCTAGCCCGCGGGGCGAGACGGGGCAGCCAGCCCTCTCGCCCCAGGCGGCTAGCCCGCGGGGCGAGACGGGGCAGCCAGCCCTCTCTCCCCAGGCGACTAGCCCGCGGGGCGAGACGGGGCAGCCAGCCCTCTCGCCCCAGGCGGCTAGCCCGCGGGGCGAGACGAGGCAGCTAGCCCTCTCACCCCAGGCGGCTAGCCCGCGGGGCGAGACCGGGCAGCCAGCCCTCTCGCCCCAGGCAGCTAGCCCGCGAGACGAGACGGGGCCGCCAGCCCTCTCGCCCCAAGCGGCTAGCTCGCGAGGCTAGACCGGGCGGCCATCCCTCTCACCCGAAGCGGCTAGCCCGCGGGCGAGACCGGGCAGCCAGCCTTTTCGCCCTAGGCAGCTAGTCCGTGGAGGGTTCGGCCTCCGCCCCCTAGACCTCTATGGGCTACGCTTTTACCGTTTAGCCCTCGGGGTGGAAATTACTTCTTTACCCCTTGGTGTGGAGGTTTGCTATTGGCTTGAGGCTTATTTGCCCTAGGGGCATTTTTGTCATTTTTAGCCCCAGGGCTTGGAAAATCTATAAATAGACCCTTGAGGGTGCCTTGGAGGGCATCACTTCTTAGTCACTTAAATCCCCTTGGCTTTTTTCCTCCAAGGCACCTAGCTCAAGCATTGGCTAGGGAGGGGGAGACCTCAAAGGTCTTTCGGATGTGAGGCAGGACCTCCACGCTAGAGCCGAGGGTTTGTTCCTAGTTTCCCAGGTCTTAGGCTCGTGACGTTCCTCCGAGTGTAGTAGGTGTGAGGTCACCCCTCTTTTGGGACCCCGAACTCCACAGAGGTCAATTTTGGCTTCAACACTTTTGATGTGATGAGCGTGGAGAGTGACCAGCACAGAAGATCTCGATTGAGAGTCATGGCTGGAGATCAGGGAGGTGGTGATGATCTCGGCGAGCTACCCAACCTCGGACCCTTCATAGGAAGGGAGGAGTTCATGGCCTACATCCAAGGCATCATGGAGATGCTGAGAAGCATTGCCCCTCGGGCTGACAACTCAACCCTCACCCCCCAGGGACTAGCTCCCAGGGGTCTCAGCGAGCTGACCCAGATCAGTTTAGGCGAGCTGCCTCCTAGGGGCATAGGCGAGATGACCCCAATAGGAGGAGAAGGAAGTGTACCAGGTAGGCGACCTGGGAAGGAAAGGCTGGGAGAGGGGGTCGAGCGAGACCTCCCCGGCCGGGAGTTGTTCCCTAGCCCGGCGAGTGCTAGCCCTCCTAGCGAGCAGGTCGCGCGAGTAGAGGTGGCGAGAGCACCCCTTAGGGGGTCACCCTTCAGCGAGTTGATCATCTCAGCTCCCGTTTCCGAGGGGTTCAGAGAGCTAGACATGGCTTACTATACCGGGAAGGATGATCCCGTCCAGCACCTGCAGTGGTTCGAGGATGTCGTCTCCATCAGGCCGATGACGGATACCTTCAAGTGTCACCTCTTTGTGATCACGTTAAAGGAGAAGGCAAGGGACTGGTTTCATCAACTCCTTCTGAGGTCAATCTATGGGTTCGAGGACTTGAGCCGGAGCTTCCAGCTCCGCTTCTCCACCTCCAAGAAGAGGAAGAGGAGTCCTGAGTCCATCTTTCTGATAAGGCAGAGGGTCGAGGAGTCGTTGGCTCACTATGTTGACAGGTTCCAGGAGGAGATCCTGGATGTCCAGGAGATGCCATGGTATGCCCTCCAGATGGCGTTCACGGTGGGGTTGCGCGAGGGGTTCTTCAAGATGAGCCTAACCCGAAAGGCTTTCTTTCGAGGAGCTGATGGAAAGAGCGGCTGGGGAGCTAGCCATGAAGGCGGCCAACCCGACATTTGTCAAGAAGTTGGCAAGGCTAATAGAGTCGGAGCCAAAGGAGCAAGGTGACTCAAGGCATCAGGAAGGAAGGCGGAGAGAAGAGAAGAGAGCTCAGGGGTTCCAGGGACAGGAGGGTCCGGAACCAGGCTGGAGACAGCAAGGAGGACCTGCCCAGGGTCCAGGAAGAGCTCTCATCTAGGGTGGGGGAAACTTTCATGGGGGCCAAGGGAGGTTCAAATTCCAAAGGCAAGCCCCAAGACAGCTTCTGCCTCCACCGCAGCAAGCAATGACGATTGGTCGAAGGGAGAGGAGGAATCGCAAGGGAAGAGGGAGAGACAGAGTAGAGTTACCGTACTGTGACTTCCACCAGTTGGAGGGTCACGTCACGGCTACCTGCCCCGAGTTCCTGGAAGTTAGGGGAACGGGAGCTCCAGCCCAGCAGCAGCCGCTGGAGCGGATTGAAGTTCTGCCCCAAGGAGGGGGGGATGATGTGTACGAGGACCGGGTCGACATAGGACCCCGAGGTAGTATAGCTGTGATCCACGGGGGGGGTCGAAGCCGCTCGGAAGGCAAGTCTCCATGTGATGTACCGACAGAGCGTTGCCTCGACATCCCAGGCCCCTCCCCCGGAAGAAAAGATCACCTTATCGTCAAATGACATGCCAGAGCATGAAGATCCATTTTGCGACGCTCTGGTCATCCAGGCCGCCATCAAAGGCTTTACCATCTCCCGAATCTTGGTTGACAACGGAAGCTCTGTCAATGTCGTTTTCAAGAAAGCATTTGACGGGATGAAGGTAGAGCCAAGGAGGGTGCTGGCCTCGGACGGACCCCTGTTTGAATTTTCAGGGGAGAGGAAGGAAGTCGAAGGTGGAGTCGGACTCCAGGTGAAGTTAGGGGGCCTCAAGAAACTACATATTCGTCATTGTTGACTCCCCAAGCAGTTACAACGCCATCTTCGGGAAGCCCCTCATCAGTGTCTTCCGTTGTGTGCCGTCTTCCCTTCACCAGTGCCTCAAGTTCAGATCAGAAGGGATCCAAGTCAGGATCAAGGGAGACTCCAGGATGGCGAGGCAGTGTTACGTCACGACTGTCAACACCATCTCTTGGCTGGCCAAGGCGGAGGAGATGGAGAAGGTCATGGAGAGCCTGAGCAGGATGGACGTGTCTAGTGGGATGGAGTCGGAGGATGACCATCATGCCCAGACCCCCTGAAGAAGCCTCGCCTCGACAGAGTCATGTATCTTTCTATTATGTTGTAATGAGTCCATCCCCCGACTGGTAGAGTCGGGGGTGTCATGTAACCTAACTCTTTTTCCCCGATGGAGGATGTTGAATTCTAGTAGTGTTAAGGTAACATGCTAAGTATTTTTAGTTCCGAGATGATTCTGCTGTCAAGCTCCCACTAGCTGGTAGGGCAGGTTGATCTCTGGTGGAAGCTAAGTCCTTTTAGCTCCGAGATGATTCCGCTGTCAGGCTCCCACTAGCTGGTAGGGCAGGTTGATCTCTCGTGGGGGCTAAGTCCTTTAAGCTCCGAGATGATTCCACTACCAGGCTCCCACTAGCTGGTAGGGCAGGTTGATCTCTCGTGGAAGCTAAGTCCTTTTAGCTCTGAGATGATTCCGCTGTCAGGCTCCCACTAGCTGGCAAGGCAGGTTGATCTCTCGTAGAAGCTAGGTCCTTTTAGCTCCGAGATGATTCCGCTGCTATGCTCCCACTAGCTCGCAGTGCAGGTTGATCTCTCGTGGAAGCTAAGTCCTTTTAGCTTCGAGATGATTCCGTTGTCATGCTCCCACTAGCTGGTAGGGCAGGTTGATCTCCCGTGGAAGCTAAGTCCTTTTAGCTCTTAGATGATTCCGCTGTCAGGCTCCCACTAGCTGACAGGGCAGGTTGATCTCTCATGGAAGCTAAGTCTTTTTAGGTCCGAGATGATTCCGCTGCCAGGCTCCCACTAGCTGGCAGGGCAGGTTGATCTCTCGTGGAAGCTAAGTCCTTTTAGCTCTGAGATGATTCTGCTATCAGACTCCCACTAGCTGGCAGGGCAAGTTGATCTCTCGTGGAGGCTAGAGCTGTCACTTATAACCGAAAACCGCAAACCGAACCAAAATCGAACTGGAACCACAAAGAACCGGACCGAACCGTTCGCAAATTATTCAAGTTCCGATTTGAATTTTGGAACCGTGAACAACATTGGTCCGGGTGTGGTTCTTACATATTATTATTCAGACCGGAATCGGAACCGGAACCGCAACATACAGGTCTCAAGCGGTTTCAAGATTTTTAGAACCGATCCAAATCGGACCAAAGTAGAACCAAACCGCAACCCGTTTATTATTATAATTAATATTATATTGTTATTATTTTATAATTTATCTATAATATTTATACTTACTATCACGAGTGAAGCTGGTGCAGTTTGAACTCAAATCACAATCGCACTAAAGGAAGTCGATTTTGGACCGAACAAAACTTCACCGTATAAAAACCGTATGGCATGATTTGACATTGTTGCGGTTTGAAGTCAATTTTTGCAGTGCATTTTTTATTTTTATACAGTGATATAATATATTTTCAATTTTACTTACATATTTTTTTGAAATATTTTATTTAAAAAATATATAAGATATACAACTACTATTTATTAGTAATCATGAAAGACAACTAATTGTAGGTGGTTGTTAAGGTTGAGCATGCCGACGAGACGTGCACAAGCAAACTAGAATTTGTGGCAAGCCTACACGCGTAGGAAGGCAATTGATACTATCCCACCGATCGTGGAAAAGACCGTCGAGAAGTGCGCAACATAATTATTTCTATTTCGATGTTGATTTGAGTTTTACTATTTGCAGCCCACTTTTATTTTATTCCGCCAAGTTTGATCTTGATTTTAGTTGGAACCGATTGGAACCGGACCGAACCGCATGGAACCAGACCGAACCGATAGTGACCGGTTTGGTTTTGGTTCTTGTTGAACCGTAACCAGAACCGTTGACATGATGGTTCCAAAAATTAAGCTAGAACCGGAACCAGAACCGGAACCGGTCAAATCAAATAAAGTTTTGATTCTAATTTGAAGAACCGTTACCTTAGTGGTTCGGTTCATGGTTTTAGTAGAACCGGAACCGAACCGGAACCGTGACAGCTCTAGTGGAGGCTAAGTCCTTTTAGCTCCGAGATGATTCTGCTGGCAGGCTCCCACTAGCTGGCAGGGCAAGTTGATCTCTCGTGGAAGCTAAGTTCTTTTAGCTCCGAGATGATTCCGCTTCCAGGATCCCACTAGCTGGCAGGGCAGGTTGATCTCTCGTGGAAGCTAAGTCTTTTTAGCTCCGAGATGATTCTGCTGTCAGGCTCACACTAGCTGGATGGACATGTTGATCTCTCGTGGAAGCTAAGTTCCTTTGCTCCGATGACGGTCCCGTTGTTAGGCTCTCACTAGCTGGCAGGGCAGGCGTATCTCTCGTTGATGCCCATTTCTTTTAACCCAGAGGAGGTCTCGCCACACAGGCTCCCGTCAAGCTGACATGGCGGGTTGACCCCTCCGGGAGGTTAAGCGTTTTTTGCCCGGAGGAGGTCTCGCCACCCAAGCTCCCATCAAGCTGGCATGGCAGGTTGACCCCTCCGGGACGTTAAGCGTTTTTTGCCCGGAGGAGGTCTCGCCACCCAGGCTCCCATCAAGCTGGCATGGCAGGTTGACCCCTCCGGGAGGTTAAGTGTTTTTTTTCCGGAGGAGGTCTTGCCACCCAGGCTCCCATCAAGCTGGCATGGCAGGTTGACCCCTCTGGGAGGTTAAGTGTTCTTTTCCCGGAGGAGGTCTCGCCGCCCAGGCTCCCATCAAGCTGGCATGGCAGGTTGACTCCTCCGGGAGGATAAGTGTTTTTTGCTCGGAGGAGGTCTCGCCACCCAGGCTCCCATCAAGCTGGCATGGCAGGTTGACTCCTCCGGGAGGTTAAGCGTTTTTTGCCCGGAGGAGGTCTCGCCACCTAGGCTCCCATCAAGCTGGCATGGCAGGTTGACCCCTCCAGGACGTTAAGCATTTTTTGCCCGGAGGAGATCTCGCCACCCAGGCTCCCATCAAGCTGGCATGGCAGGTTGACCCCTCCGGGAGGTTAAGTATTTTTTGTCCGGAGGAAGTCTCGCCACCCAGGCTCCCATCAAGCTGTCATGGCAGGTTGACCCCTCCGGGAGGTTAAGTGTTCTTTGCCCAGAGGAGGTCTTGCAACCCAAGCTCCCATCAAGCTGGCATGGCAGGTTGATCCCTCCGGGAGGTTAAGTGTTCTTTGCCCGGAGGAGGTCTTGCCACCCAGGCTCCCATCAAGTTGGCATGGTAGGTTGACCCCTATGGGAGGTTAAGTGTTTTTTGCTCGGAGTAGGTCTCGTCACCCAGGCTCTCATCAAGCTGGCATGGCAGGTTGACTCTTCCGGGAGGTTAAGCGTTTTTTGCCCGGAGGAGGTCTCGCCACCCAGGCTCCCATCAAGCTGGAATGGCAAGTTGACCCCTCCAGGACGTTAAGCGTTTTTTGCCCGGAGGAGGTCTCACCACCCAGGCTCCCATCAAGCTGGCATGGCAGGTTGACCCCTCTAGGAGGTTAAGTGTTCTTTGTCCGAAGGAGGTCTCGCCACTCAGGCTCCCATCAAGCTGGCATGGCAGGTTGACCCCTCCGGGAGGTTAAGTTTTTTTTGCTCGTAGGAGGTCTCGCCACCCAGGCTCCCATCAAGCTGGCAACGCAGGTTGACTCCTCCGGGAGGTTAAGCGTTTTTTGCCCAGAGGAGGTCTCACCACCCAGGCTCCCATCAAGCTGGCATGGCAGGTTGACCCCTCCAGAACGTTAAGCGTTTTTTGCCCGGAGGAGGTCTCTCCACCCAGGCTCCCATCAAGTTGGCATGGCAGGTTACTCCTTTGGGAGGTTAAGCGTTTTTTGCCCGGAGGAGGTCTCGCCACCCAGGCTCCCTTCAAGCTTGTATGGCGGGTTGACCCCTCCAGGAGGTTAAGTGTTCTTTGCCCGGAGGAGGTCTCGTCACCCAGGCTCACATCAAGCTGGTATGGCAGGTTGACCCCTCCGGGAGGTTAAGTGTTTTTTGGCCCGGAGGAGGTCTCGCCACCCAGGCTCCCATCAAGCTGGCATGGCAGGTTGACCCCTCGGAGAGACCTTATAATTTTTCAAACAGCGAGAAGAGGCCACTTAGCGAATACGTTGTGTTGGATGTTTCTTTCCGAGCTTGTGTCAACCTCGAAAAGAGAGGGGATTGTGTACAACCTCATATTCGCAGAATAGGGTCCCCCCGGCATGCGTGGGACCAGTTTTGAGTTTTTAAGCTTTTGGAGAGTTTTGTACTCTTGGTGGTCAATTTTGGCTTGGCCTTGGAAATATACTAGTAGGGGAGGAAAAATCGGCATCTTCCCCCGGGCCCTTTAGGGGGGCGGGTGAGGCAAGTAGGTCGGCACCCCCTGGCTTGCTAGGTGCGAGGTGGGATGGCGGGACTGGATGGAGACCAGGATCCCGTCCCCGACACCCTAGCCTTGGGCAGGGGCGAGACCGGGCGGCCAGCCCTCTCGCCCCAGGAGGCTAGCCCGTGGGGCGAGACCGGGCGGCCATCCCTCTTGCCCCAGGAGGTTAGCCCGCGGGGCGAGACCGGGCGGCCAGCCCTCTCGCCCTAGGCGGCTAGCTCACGAGGCGAGACCGGGCGGCCAGCCCTCTCGCCCATGACGGCTAGCCCGCGGGGCGAGACCGGGCAGCAAGCCCTCTCGCCCCAGGCGGCTAGCCCGCGAGGCGAGACGGGGCATCTAGCCCTCTCGCCCCAGGCAGCCCCAGGCGGCTAGCCCGCGGGGCGAGACGGGGCAGCCAGCCCTCTCGCCCCAGGTGGCTAGCCCGCGGGGCGAGACCGGGCGGTCAGCCCTCTCGCCAACCCTCTCGCCCCATGCGGCTAACCCAGGGGCGAGACGGGGCAGCCAGCCCTCTCGCCCCAGGCGGCTAGCCCGCGAGGCGAGACCGGGCGGCAAGCCCTCTCGCCCCAGGCAGCTTGCCCGCCCTAGCCGCCTGGGGCGAGACGGGGCAGCCAGCCCTCTCGCCCCAGACGGCTATCCCGCGGGGCGAGACAGGGTAGTCATCCCTCTTGCCCCAGGCAGCTAGCCTGCGCGGCGAGACGGGGCAGCCATCCCTCTCGCCCCAGGCAGCTAGCCCGCGGGGCGAGACGGGGCAGCCAGCCCTCTCGCCCCAAGCGGCTAGCCCGCAGGGCGAGACCGGGCAGCCAGCCCTCTCGCCCTAGGTGGCTAGCCCGCAGGGAGAGACGGGGCTGCCAGCCCTCTCGCCCCAGGCGGCTAGCTCGCGAGGCGAGACCGGGCGGCCAGCCCTCTCGCCCTTGGCGGCTAGCCCGCGGGCAAGACCGGGCGGCCAGCCTTCTCGCCCTAGGCGACTAGTCTGTGGAGGGTTCGGCCTCTGCCCCATAGACCTCTATGGGCCACGCTTTTACCGTTTAGCCCTCGGGGGGAAATTACTTCTTTACCCCTTGGTATGGAGGTTTGTTATTGGCTTGAGGCTTATTTGCCCTAGGGGCATTTTGATCATTTTTATCCCCAGGGCTTGGAAAATCTATAAATAGACCCTTGAGGGTGCCTTGGAGGGCATCACTTCTTAGCCACTTAAATCCCCTTGGCTTTCTTTCTCCAAGGCACCTAGCTCAAGCATTGGCTAGGGAGGGGGAGACCTCAAAGGTCTTCCGGGTGTGAGGCGGGACCTCCACGCTAGAGCCGAGGGTCTGTTCCTAGTTTCCCAGGTCTTAGGCCCGTGACGTTCCTCTGAGTGTAGTAGGTGTGAGGTCACCCCTCTTTTGGGATCCCGAACTCCACAGAGGTCAATTTTAGCTTCAACACACACACCACATAACCCATTCCCTCTTGCTTGCTCTTTGTGTTGATGGGATCCTTCTTTTCTAAATGCACCATTGTCGACTCTGCGCTCTCTCAACGAAGGTTGTGTCTTAAGTCCTGAAAGTCCACCTAGTGTCAACTATCTTCACCTAAAGGGGGGGTTAGGTGACTCTGCAGCGTAATTGCGGAATTAAAGTTTTACCTGCATAAGAAAACAAAACAACCAAGCACACAAGGAACACAGACAATATATAGTGGTTCCCCGATTTGGGTACGTCCACTTTCCCCCTTCGACCTATCTCCCAACACGGGACGACTCGGTCACTTCACCAACAGGATTGAAATCCAATCCTTGCACTAACGGAAGGAACCCTTCCACACGTAGGAGTCAACACTCCCACAATCCTGGTTGCACCCAACCCTTACAACTAGGGACCAATCGGTCCGTTACAAGGAAATTAAAAACTAGCTTGTAAGAAATACAAACAACGTTTGGAGAGAAGGTGACCCTCTTCGTTTGACGACGTGCTCTTGAAGTCAACGAAGAGTGCTCAGCCCTAGATCTCACTTGGAGTGAACCTTTCCCGAAACCGGCGGCGGCTTGAGGCGGCGGCAAGGCTCTCGGAATCAGCAGCGGCGACGGAGAGCAGCAGCAGTGCCAACTTGATTCAAACTTCGTAGCAAAGGAAGCAAGATCTTCCAACGGTCGCACAAGGATCGATCGTCTCGATCGATTCGGAAGGGGAAAGATTTTCCCGATCAACGAATCAAGAGACAAGGGATCTCTCGTTAGACGCGTGAGACGCTATGCTAGCCTAAGCTTCTGTCACCGGGAGATCTGGAAGAACCTGAGATCAGCAGCGGCGACAACCGTACGAGCGGCGGAGATGACCGGCGGAGCAAGATCGCGAGATTAGGGTTTTTTCGTCGGCCGCTCGTTCTTTTTGAAATACCGTAAATCCGCACCCCTTACTGTTCACAAATACAGTGTATTTATACCGTAGGTCAAGAAGATGACCGTTGTGGGTCCCACCAAAGTAAGGACCAAAGTTCGGTTCAAACAGCTGCAGGTAACTTGGACCGGTCCAGAACTTTCAGAAAAATTGCCAAGTCAAAATCGGCGAGAATCGTAGGTGATTCTCGCCGAATCGGCGAGAATCACTTACGATTCTCGCCGACTTCTGCTTAGCCGAAATCTGACTGCACAGATACAGAAGCCGGGGAGAATCAGCGGGAATCACACTTGATTCTTGCCGATTCGTCGAGAATACAAAGTCATTCTCGACGAATCGGCGAGAATCACTTAGTGATTCTCGACGATTCTGCCTTAGAGAAATTTCTGGCGGTGACGAAACTGCCGGCTCCAACCGGCGAGAATCAGCTAGTGATTCTCGACGACTCGGCGAGAATCACTAGTGATTCTCGCCGAATCGGCGAGAATCACTTAGTGATTCTCGTCGATTTTTACTTGAGTGATTTCTCCTCTTTCTTTCCTTGAACTGGTCTTTGGCTCATCCTTGCTCCTTGTCTGCTCTTGCTTTATCATAGCCCTGTACTTGAAATTAAGTACACCCCAATAGAGAGAGTACACGTAGGCCAACACACTGATCTGCTCAACGAGGGATTACGTTGCACAGACCCGTGTATATTGACCCACTGCACCCTGACATTGGTGTGTACTTAGCATGGAATATCTGCAAGTACAACTAGAATTATTTCATCAAATACATTGTCTATTTACCTTGGCTTGCACAGGGGCTTCTTCAAATCAGGTACATTGTGGATGCAATACCCAACAATCTCCCCCTATTTGAAGAAGCCTAAACCCTTACAAGCTAAGGTGAATAGAGCATATAGGAATGAAAAACCGAAACTTAAAAATGAGGTGATAGGGATAAGCATTACCCGTTACTTGAGAGCAAACTAGAGCATATAGGAATGAAAAACCGAAACTTAAAAATGAGGTGATAGGGATAAGCATTACCCGTTACTTGAGAGCAACCTTAGCCTTAGCCGAGAGGGTAATCTCCCCCTTTTCGGCTTCTGCAAATTTGGGTCTGGTGTACCGGACACCATGCTCCCCCTCAGTTCGTGCACTTAAAATGCTGGCAGATGCTCCCCCTAGAGGCATGAGCCAGGAGCGTCTGGAGTCTTTATTCTTCATAGTTGAGCATCCCCAATTCAGTTTTGAAGAGACTGAACTTGGCCTCGTCTAAGGGCTTTGTGAAAATATCTGCAATCTGCTTGTCCGTGGGGACATAGCAGAGAGAGATGTCCTTGTTCTCCACGTGCTCCCGAATGAAGTGGTAGCGCACTTCAATATGCTTCGTTCTGCTATGCGATACTGGATTGTTTGCGATGGCAATTGCACTTGAGGAGTCGCAGTACATGGGTACTTCCTTGAACTGAAGATCATAGTCTGCTAGCTAGTTCCTTATCCATAGGAGTTGTGCGCAACAGCTCCCTGCCGAGATGTACTCAGACTCTGCTGTGGAGGTTGCAACACAATTTTGCTTCTTGCTGTTCCAGGAGATAAGCCTTCTTCCGAGGAATTGGCACGTCCCAGAAGTGCTTTTCCTGTCATCCCTACTCCCTGCAAAATCAGCATCTGAAAAACCTATTAGCTCGACATCATTGTTTCTCGGGTACCACAAGCCAAGATTGGGAGTACCTTTAAGGTATCTAAGAATTCGCTTTGCAGCGACATAATGAGATTCCTTAGTGTTCACCTGGTATCTGGCACAAACACATGTGGAGAACATGATATCTGGTCTACTGGCAGTAAGGTAGAGCAGGGATCCAATGATGCTTCTGTATTTGGTTTCATCGAAAGGTTTACCTTTCTCATCCTTATCCAGAGACATAGTGGATCCCATTGGAGTCCTCATAGAGGTTGCATTCTTCATTCCGAATTTCTTGAGGAGTTCATTTGTGAACTTCGTCTGAGAGATGAAGATTCCATCCTCAGACTGTTTCACTTGAAGTCCCAAGAAGTACTTCAGCTCCCCCATACTGCTCATTTCAAACTTTCCTTGCATAAGTTTGGAAAACTTTTTGCAAAGATTGTTGTCCGTGGAGCCAAATATAATGTCGTCAACATAGATTTGCACCAGCAAAATCTTGCCTTTGACTTCCCTGAGAAACAATGTCTTGTCTATTTTTCCTCTAGAGAATTTATTCTCAAGAAGAAAATTAGACAATGTCTCATACCAAGCTCGAGGAGCTTGTTTTAAGCCATATAGTGCTTTATTAAGAAAATATACATGACTAGGATAAGTAAGATTGACAAAACCTGGAGGTTGAGCGACGTATACTTCCTCTTTCAAATCTCCATTCAAGAAAGCTGATTTCACGTCCATCTGATAAACTGTGAATCCTTTGTGGGAGGCATAAGCTAGGAATAGCCGGATAGCTTCGAGCCGTGCAACTGGTGCAAACGTCTGGTCAAAGTCAATCCCCTCCTCCTGACGGTAACCTTGAGCCACTAGCCTGGCCTTGTTCTTTATGATGACACCATGTTCATCCAATTTGTTCCTGAAGATCCACTTAGTGCCAATCACATTCTGCTTTTGAGGTCTGGGCACAAGCGTCCAAACGTTGCATCTTTCGAACTGATGCAATTCATCTTGCATGGCCAAAATCCATGCAGCATCTTTGTTGGCCTCGTCGAACTTCTTTGGCTCAACCTGGGACAGGAAGCTAAGATGCAGAATTTCGTTAATAGTACCTCGTCGAGTTCTGACCCCGTCACGAGGATCTCCGATGATCTGATCTCTAGGATGATCCCTCACGTGTCTGAGCTGTAGAAGTCTGGCGTCAGGAGCTTCGACTACTTCTTGGGCATCTCCTTCTTCTAAAGGATTTGCTCCATTTTGATTTTCAACGTCTCCGATCGGTGTAGCAGTGGATACCTTGACGTATGTTGGAGGTGCATCTTTCACGTGCTCATCCAGTTGCAACCCTTCAAGTCTGTCACCTACATCTTCAGGAAGAAGACTTGAAGTCTTGCAATTAAGCAAACTTCCTTCATCAAATACAACATTGATTGACTCCTCTACCACTAGGGTTTTCTTGTTGAAAACTCTATAAGCCCGGCTGCGGCTACTATAACCCATAAATAAGCCTTCGAAGCATTTTTCACCGAACTTAGTACGCGGGTACTTCCCATTATTCAGTACATAACATTTGCAGCCAAAGATCCTCAGGTAGGACATGGTTGGTTTCTTGCCTTTCAGTAGCTCATAGGGAGTCTTACGATGGCTTTTGTTAATCAATGCCCGGTTTTGTACATGACAAGCTGTATTGACAGCCTCAGCCCAGAAGTATTCTGGGAGAGAAGCGTCATTCAACATTGTCGTGCTTGCCTCAATGAGTGTTCTATTTCTCCTCTCCGCCACTCCGTTCTGTTGAGGAGTGCGAGGGGAGGAGAATTCATGAAAGATACCAAGTTCTTCACAGAATTCTGTCATAGCCCCAGACTCAAACTCTGTTCCGTGGTCACTTCTGATTTTGACCACCGAGCAGTTAAGTTCGTTCTGTATCTGCTTGACAAAATTAGTGAAGATGTCAAACGTATACGACTTGCGTTTTAAGAAGAACACCCACGTAAACCGAGAGTGATCATCTACAATCACTAGCGTATACGACTTCCCTCCTAAGCTATGAACTTGCATAGGACCAAACAGGTCCATGTGCAGAAGGTAAAGACATCTGGAGGAATCTTTGTCTGGGATGCTCTTAAAGGTAGCCCGAGTCTGCTTGCCCATTTGACATGCAGGACATGGACTATCTTTAATGCACTTAATAATGGGAGCATCCCTTACTAAGTCTTTTGAAAATAGCATACTAATTGTCTTGTAATTAATGTGTGTCAATCTCTTGTGCCATTGTTCGCAAAGAGATGCACTGCCTTTGGCTACTAGGCATACAGGGGTAGAAGAGTCTAAACTAAGAAAGTCTAAACAGAAAATATTTCTGCTCCTAATGCCTGTTAATACGGTCTCTGAAGAGTCACATGATATTATCAGGCATTTATCCTTGCAGAACTTAACGTCATACCCTTTATCACATAACTGGCTTACGCTGATCAGGTTATGATTTAACCCTTCAACATAAGCTACGTCAGAGATAGAGAGTGTACCGTTGGAAATCATACCGTAACCTCTGGTGACTCCCCGATCAGATCCCCCAAAGATGACTTTGGGTCCATTCTCGACTGGGGTGTACTCCCGCAGCAGGCTTCTTGTCCCAGTCATATGACGGGAGCATCCACTGTCCAAATACCAAATAGGAGTTTTGTTGGCCTTTGGACATCCCTGCAAAACAGAATTAGTTTGCCTTAGGAACCCAATCGAACTTGGGTCCTAGATTTCTTGTTAGCATACTCCCCCTCGATTTGTTAGCCCTACGAGTGGTCGGCCTCGCATCGCTAACATAAGGAGTCTCGTTATACCTTGGATTAAACCAACAATCCACGGCAAAGTGACCAATTTTGCCACAGCACCAGCAGTCAAACCTGTTATACTTCCTCTTGGGCGCCTGCTTTACCCATGAAACGTGGGGTTCAGCTGGGGCCGAAGACCTGGAGGTGGAGGCAATATGATGACCACAGTCACATGACTTCTTCACCTCTTGGCTTTTCAGTGTAACATGTTTGGCCTTAGGTGCCAGTTTACTATTATGGCCGCTAGAGAATTGACCATAATTTCCCAAGTGGATTTCCTCATAGGGTGCCTTGAAGACACTCTCACTGAAGTTACGGGGAAAGGTCCACCCATCATATCGGCTCTTCGGCTTTGCAACCGAGGGCCTGAAGTGATGCCCATATGTTGACTCAAAGTCATGTTGGTTACAGGGAAAGCTAGGCTTTCTGAACTCAACAGGACTGAGTGGGGCCTTTCCTTTCTCATCAGCAGAGGCTTTCTTGGCAGCCTTATTCTTTCTCCTATTCCTGTTTCTCCTGGACGAGGAACCGGACACACCTACATGCCCCAAGCCAGCTCCTTTGGCCTGAGCAGAGAAGGTATCAACTAATGGAAGAACAGTTTTTGGCATAGAGAAGCTCTTGACGATCTTCCTTTCTGCCGCAAGTAGTTCTTCCAACTTGTCGACTTCCTCCTGCTTAAGATCAAGGAGCTTAAGAGATTCTGAATGCTTTGAAGTCAGGTCCAAGTGCTCCTGTCGGAGGGAGATCAAACTGGTGATCTCTTCCCTCAGGGAGACACTCTCACCTTTAAGGAATTTGACTTCCTTTTTCTCCGCCTTCAGTTTCTTTCGACATTTCAGGAATGTGTTGAGCAGAAGCTCATACTTATCTAGGAGCTCAGCTTCAAGGGCAGAGGGGCTATCCTCAGCATCATCATCCTGAGACTCAGGATCAGAGTCAGAGTCGGAGAGAGGGGTGTGAGCTTTTACCTTCCCAGTAAATGGGGGGCAATCTCCTTCTGAGTCAGAGCGACCCATTAGCCCAAAGTAGGCTTCCTCATCATCGCTGGTGTCTGACGTGTCAGATTCACTCAGCGTCTTTGGCTTCTTTGCGATGTAACTCCTCTCCTTCTTCTTGTCTCTTGAGGACCTGTGCTCCTCTCCCTTTCCCTTTTCTCTCTTGCCTTGATGGCAGTCGGCCACGACGTGTCCTGGCTTGTTGCAACCAAAGCATATAATGTCAGAAGAGCGGTGTTTGTTCGGTTTGGAAACATACCTGTCAGGGGAATAGTTCTTCTTCTGATCCCTTGAGGAGGAGCCGGTTCTCTTTCTCTGATTCCTCAGCTTGAGGAACTTCTTGAATTCCCTTGTGATAAGGGATAAATCTTCCTCAGATAACTCTGATCCGGAGGAGCTTGGCTCAGAGTCTTCCTCTTCATCCCTCTTCCATGCCCGGGAGGAAGCGACACCCTTACCCTTTCTGGAGTGAATGGCTTTTAGGGCCACCGACTTTTCCTTGGCCGCGGCTTTCTCTGCTTCCTCTTCAGCCTTCCTTGTGTTCAACTGAAGCTCATAGGACATAAGCTTCCCGAACAGAATCTGAGGGTCGGTTTCCTCAAGTCTGCCAAACTCGCGGATGGCGCAGATCTTTGTGTCTCATTCCTTAGTGAGGGACCTAAGGAATTTATCATTGAGTTCACCGTCAGTGAACACTCTTCCATATCCTTTGAGTGCATTGACGATCTTGAGGAAGTTTTCGAAGGTGACTCCGATCTCCTCCTTTGGCCCTTGTCTGAAGGCCTCATATTTCTGATTGAGGAGGGATCTCCGATCGTCCCTCACTTCATCTGTGCCCTCCATTAAGACAATCAGACAGCTCCAGAGATCCTTGGCTGTCCTGCAATTGCTGAAGTTCTGCATCATAGAGTCGTCAACTGCGCTCACCAGGATGTTCTGAGCTTTCTTGTCGAGTCCGAACAACACCATTTCGTCCTTGTCCATTTCCGAAAGTTGCTTGGGTACTTTCCTGGTAGGATCAATGGTGGAGGCCTTAGTGGGAATGTAAGGTCCCTCCTCCACTATCATGAAGAGCCGAGGGTCGACCGCTTCCATGTAGAATCTGATTCTTTCCTTCCAGATAGGAAAGTTCAGTCTGGTGCATACTGGGATTTTGCCGGAGTGCTTGAGTCCGTCCATGGAGGATATCTGTCTGCTTCTTGACACTGGGGGCAGGATTCTACTCAAGGTGTGAACCTTTTTGATGAGCAACCTCCCTCTGATACCACTTGAAAGTCCACCTAGTGTCAACTATCTTCACCTAAAGGGGGGGGTTAGGTGACTCTGCAGCGTAATTGCGGAATTAAAGTTTTACCTGCATAAGAAAACAAAACAACCAAGCACACAAGGAACACAGACAATATATAGTGGTTTCCCGATTTGGGTACGTCCACTTTCCCCCTTCGACCTATCTCCCAACACGGGACGACTCGGTCACTTCACCAACAGGATTGAAATCCAATCCTTGCACTAACGGAAGGAACCTTTCCACACGTAGGAGTCAACACTCTCACAATCCTGGTTGCACCCAACCCTTACAACTAGGGACCAATCGGTCCGTTACAAGGAAATTAAAAACTAGCTTGTAAGAAATACAAACAACGTTTGGAGAGAAGGTGACCCTCTTCGTTTGACGACGTGCTCTTGAAGTCAACGAAGAGTGCTCAGCCCTAGATCTCACTTGGAGTGAACCTTTCCCGAAACCGGCGGCGGCTTGAGGCGGCGGCAAGGCTCTCGAAATCAGCAGCGGCGACGGAGAGCAGCAGCAGTGCCAACTTGATTCAAACTTCGTAGCAAAGGAAGCAAGATCTTCCAACGGTCGCACAAGGATCGATCGTCTCGATCGATTCGGAAGGGGAAAGATTTTCCCGATCAACGAATCAAGAGACAAGGGATCTCTCGTTAGACGCGTGAGACGCTATGCTAGCCTAAGCTTCTGTCACCGGGAGATCTGGAAGAACCTGAGATCAGCAGCGGCGACAACCGTACGAGCGGCGGAGATGACCGGCGGAGCAAGATCGCGAGATTAGGGTTTTTTTCGTCGGTCGCTCGTTCTTTTTGAAATACCGTAAATCCGCACCCCTTACTGTTCACAAATACAGTGTATTTATACCGTAGGTCAAGAAGATGACTGTTGTGGGTCCCACCAAAGTAAGGACCAAAGTTCGGTTCAAACAGCTGCAGGTAACTTGGACCGGTCCAGAACTTTCAGAAAAATTGCCAAGTCAAAATCGGCGAGAATCGTAGGTGATTCTCGCCGAATCGGCGAGAATCACTTACGATTCTCGCCGACTTCTGCTTAGCCGAAATCTGACTGCACAGATACAGAAGCCAGGGAGAATCGGCGGGAATCACACTTGATTCTTGCCGATTCGTCGAGAATGCAAAGTCATTCTCGACGAATCGGCGAGAATCACTTAGTGATTCTCGACGATTCTGCCTTAGAGAAATTTCTGGCGGTGACGAAACTGCCGGCTCCAACCGGCGACAAACTTAGTGATTCTCGTCGATTTTTACTTGAGTGATTTCTCCTCTTTCTTTCCTTGAACTGGTCTTTGGCCCATCCTTGCTCCTTGTCTGCTCTTGCTTTATCATAGCCCTGTACTTGAAATTAAGTACACCCCAATAGAGAGAGTACACGTAGGCCAACACACTGATCTGCTCAACGAGGGATTACGTTGCACAGACCCGTGTATATTGACCCACTGCACCCTGACATTGGTGTGTACTTAGCATGGAATATCTGCAAGTACAACTAGAATTATTTCATCAAATACATTGTCTATTTACCTTGGCTTGCACAGGGGCATCTTCAAATCAGGTACATTGTGGATGCAATACCCAACAAGTCCCACATTTTTTTTTCTTTGACTTTGTCTGTGTCGACGCTGCACTGTTGTTGTTCGGTATTGGTTGGACTGAACCCTACTTTTTTCTCATGTAAGCTTTATCACCTCTTCTCTCTTATTCTTCTTAAATCTCTTAAGGATAATGAAAAATTGATTGTCTTCTATGAGTCTTTATGGCTTTAGTTAACTGAAATATGGGTATGGGAATTATTGAGGAGGCTCTGCTCAAAGTATTCTATGCACACCTCTCAAGTTTGGAATTGGTATATATAGTACATTCAACGTAAAACTTAGCCCTAGAATGACACAACTCAATAACGCACTCTGAGTCAGCCCCGACACTTGCGGACATATATTTAATATTTTTAACAATCTTCTCATATATCTGTCATAAACTGGACTTCGGATAAAGGGTGGTTTGTGCAATGTTCAAACAAAACATGACTCATTCACAACTATGTCCAACACCTATTAAACATATTAGACTTAAATAGAAAAATAATATGCACGCATAAGCAAAAAATTCAAGTTCAGCCACATCATAGCATAGTCTCAGGTACAATCAGGACATAGGACATATAAGTCTAGCATCCCAAATTTAACAGAGAGCATAATAGTCCAAATAAACAGGTAAAAGTAAGAGCTAAGCAGTGCTCTGAACAGAGATAATAAAAGAAATCTCCTAATACTCAAACTATCATTTTCTAGAAGATCATCATGATCAGGATCTCAGTCTACCAGTGCTCCTCTTATGTCAACAGCCTCTGTAATTTTCAACAGAGAATTTCATTTTAAAATAAATTCAATCCTTTGAAAATGTACAAATATCTAGTTTTACTATAATAACGTAATATTTTTTTATTAATATTATTAGCTGAAGGATACCTTCACGAAGTATTATAGATAGACCTCATAATCCATTATCTGTTTTCAAACGAAACGATTTACGGACTTCTAGACACCGCAGCTATATCTGTGTTCCTATATGAAATGTCATCGTTACTGTCGTTTTATAGTTAACTAGAACTCATCAAGTTTGGAATGAAACCAATTAATAAAAGAAAAGTCAAACCAAGTTAGATTTTATTATCAAGTTTGGAATAACACTCTCCTCCAAGAGAAGATAGTTGAATCCAAGTGAAGTTATTAGTATCAGATTTGGAATAAAATAACTTATCAGATCCGTACTCAGCAACCAAGAGCATCAACGGAGCACAATATGCTTGCTTTGACAAAAGAAATCTAAAAAATCAAAACATTTGGACTAAGGCTGAACTGAATCATCTAACCTTGAACTAAGGCCGAACTAAATCGCTTTAGTCTCATTTCCCCCACTATTATGATTAACTAGTCTTTGGGCATTCCTTTCGTCAATGGATCAGACAGGTTATCCTTCGAACGCACATCAATCAAAGTGATAATTCCTTGTTCTTTTAGATAATTCAACAAAACATGTCTTAGTCATACATGTCTCCTTTTTGTATTATAGAGGGCATTCTTAACGACTTGAAATATTATGTGATTATCACAATACAAGCTCAACGAGTTGACTTGTAACTTAGACAAGGGTATGTCTAAATTAAGTTTTTGATCCAGTCTGCTCATTCATCAGCTGAACCTAAAGCAGGAAACTCGGCTTCTATAGACGACAAAGCTCTACAAGTCTGTCTTTTGGATTTCCAAGTAATAGCAGCTTCACTCAACGTAAATATATATCCACTGATAAACTTATTGTTCCCAACTTCTGAACACCATGAGGTGTCAGAGAATCCATCCATAGTAGGAGAGTAACCAGTGTAGTATAGAGCATGATCGTTAGTACCTCTCAGGTATCTCATCAGCCTATCTAGGGCATCTCAATGTTCTTTGCCTAAACTACTAGTAAAACGACTCAGCATGCCAATCGAGAAAGTAATGTCTGATCTTGTACAACTTGTGGTGTACATGAGACTACCAATTATTTTAGAATATTTTACATAATCAATATTAGTCTCTTCATTAGGACTCAACTTAACATTGTGAACAAACAGTGTCTCAGTTGGCCTACAATTTTTATATCCCCAGATAGAAAGAAGTTACTCTATATAATGAGTCTGGCTAATGGTAACTCGACTCTTATCAACTCAAACTTTCATACCTAACAGGGTATCCACGGGACCAAGATCATTTATGTCAAATGCTTTTGCGAAAGTAGATTTAATATCTTTAACTACAACAAGATCCGACCCCAGAATCAACATGTCATCCACATATAAACATATGATGACAGTTTGATTTGACATTGAACGGTGATAAAGCATTTGTCAGAAAAACTGGACTGAAATCCAAAACTCTTTACCACTTGATCAAATTTCATGTGTCACATCTTAGGCGCTTATTTAAGCTCATAGATTAATTTGTTCAATTTGGACACTTTATCTTTTAGATCTTTATATATATAACCTTTAGATTGTGTCATATACATCTCTTCATTAAGTTTTTCATTTAAAATATTATCTTTACATTCATCTGATGAACTATAAAGTTCTCGATATAAGCTAAGGCAAGAACAATCCTAATAGTGGATAGGTGACACACAGATGAATAAACATCAAAGTAGTCTATTCCTCCTTATTGTTTATAACATTTAGCTACTAAACGTGTTTAATACCTGGTTATAGACACATCACTATATAATTTCTTCTTCAACGCTCACGTGCATCCTAGAACTTTAACTCCTTTTAGTAGGTCAACTAGATGCAAAGTGTTGTTTTGTAGCAGCGAGTTCATCTCATCATCGATGGCTTCTGCTCACATCAACGAATCTCTAGATCTCATTGCTTCCTGATAAGAGAATGGATCATCCTCTAAGTGATAGATGATGAAATTCTCATCAAAATCTTTAGGGATTCTTTCTCTTATAGATGCTCTAATTAGAACAAGTTCCACCTCAAAAGGTTGGGGAACAGTACTAGAGGGGTCAGCTTCAGGTTCTATAGTGAATTCTGAAATCATAAAAGTAGACCCGAAGACAAACAAATCATGATCTTTAACAAATTTATTTTCAAAGAATATAACATCTCTAGACTCTATCACTGTATTAGTGGATAAATCAAGAAATTTATCAGTCGCACTATCTTCTACACTACCTTCATAGATACAGGTTGTCCTTCTAGGTCCCACCTTAGGTCTCTTAAGATTTTGTATTTGCACATAAGCAATACAACCTCAAGCCTTTAGAGTATTATATCTACAAGGATGACTGTGACACAACTCATACAGGGTAGAAGTGAGCTGAGAATGAGGCACTCAACTCAGAATGTGAATTATAGTCAAAATTGTTTCTCCCTAAAAAGAATTAAGCATGTCAGCTGTTAGGAGCATAGAATTCAACATTTCTGTTAAAGTTATATTCTTACGCTCAGCGACAAAATTTTACTGTGGTGAGTAAGGAGCTATGGTTTCAAGTATTATTCTCTCAGAGGCACAAAATTCCTTGAACCTAATTTCACTGTATATTCCTCCTCGATCATTTCTAAATCTCTTAACTTTAAGGTTCAATTGATTTTCCACACGAGACTTGAAGATCTTAAATATCTCAAAGACATCATCTTTCGATTTCAACAATTACACATGATAATATTTGGAAAAATTGTTTATGAATGTAATTAATACTTTTTCCCCTCTAGTGACTTGACTTCGGAAATCATAAAGGTTTGAATGTAGCAATTCCAGAAGTTGTGTGTTTCTAGAAACCGACTTGAAAGGATTTCTAGTGATCACACCTCACACTTGTCAAATTAAATAGACAGATCTAAGGGGATATTATGATTCTTAGCTAGATCTAGCATTTTCTTATAATTTAGATGTTCAAGTCTATTATGTAACAACTTAGAATCAATAAGGTTTGAACTCACTTGGTTAATGCTATCATTATTTAAGTTAAGTCTATACATTATGTTGATCAAATACGCACACCCAAAGTAACGTGAATTGATCGTTAAGGTCATTCTACCGTTTTGAGTTGTGAAGGTCATTCTAGTCTTATCTAATAAACTCATGAAAATCAGATTCTTAGTAATGCTAGAAACTACTTTAACATTATTTAAAAATGAAGTTTTACCTGAGGAGAGGACCAACCCGGTCATCTCAGTATGAGTAACATCGGTCTCTCCTCCATTATAGTTTTCAACCTTGTCCTGGACCGTCACGACCTTAGTCAAAAGAACTCTGTCATTAGTGATATGATAGGTAGCACCGCTGTCTAGTCACCACTCAGAGGACGCGATATAGTGACTACTCTCAATCATAGTCACAAAGGACTTGGGATCAAAGTTGTCGACCACCATGTTCACCACATTTTGTTGGGCTTCCTCCTTTTTCTTTTTCGGACCCTTGCATTCAGCGACCTAGTGACCCCACTTTTCACAGTTGTGGTACTTTCCCTTCTTCCTTTTTGAGAGAAGGCTTTTTACCATTAACTGCGCAGAGGTATCACCCTTAGGTGTCGAGGGCTTTCGAGAAAGCTTGTTAGGTCGAGAAACGAAATTGACAACATGTGAGGGCTGAGCAACTTGCTTCAAGATTTTCCCAGCAATGTTTTGATCATCAATGTGGATAAACCTTTTGAGTTCATTTAAAGTGATCTTCTCCTTCAGTCTGTGCATTTCCGTTTTGAAGACGAGGCACTCAAGAGGTAGCTTGCTCAGAATCAGATACACAGAGAGATTGTTGTTCATCTTTGACTAATCGTCCTCCAGCTTGTGATGTAAGTTTTCCAACTCTATGATTTGTGAAGTGACTGAGAATTTTGTTTTGAACCTAAAGTTGAAGAACTTCTCTCTAATGAGTGACTTTGACAGTCCCTCCCCCTTCTAAAAATATGTGTTCAAATGATCCCAAATTTCTTTTGCAGATTTATATGTATAGTAGGTCAAGGAGAGATGAGAATTCAGGGAGTTCAGGAGGTAGTCCTTACAGAAGTTCTCGTCCTTGTTCCACTGGTATTTGTCTATATCCTCACGGGTATGGCGAAATCACTCTAAATAGTATAGAAAGTTTCTTGTTCCTTCATTTTTTACCTGCACTTGAATTTTCCAACTAAGGAAGTCAGTGGCGTTGAATGACCGCAATTTGACAGTGTCGAGTGCACTTTTCTTCGACGTCTCGTTTTTTGTTCTGAAATAAAATAAAACTAGAACAATATCACCTGATCCGTACAAAGACGAGTCCAAAAACTTCAGATGTAATCCAGAAAAATAATTTAGCTCCTCCACTACCACAGTCGCCGAGAGACAGAACCAAACAGCCAACCTCAACTGAATGGACAGTTCTAATTCTTCACAAAATCTGGAATTGTGCAGTGGAATCTGGCAACAGTAAGTTGATCTAGGAGAAGAGCCCCAACCGGCTTCCACTGAATACTCTCACACCCAGATCGGTAATTCCAGTGACTGCCCAAAATTTGCAAGAGCAAAAGAAATCCGCGCACCACAAGGTGGCAGATGGCGAGAGAAGCACGAGCGACTCATAAAACAAATCTTGTGATCTTTTCTGCGAACTGGATCAACGACCTTCCTCCTTCAGGATCTGCGGAGCAATGAGATTTCCTTCTTGCGGATCTGAGAACGACTTCTCCCAGATCGGCGGCGCACGAGAGTCTTCCCTCTTCCAGATCTGCAACAAAAACAGTCTCTTGTTCCTGATATGCGACGGGGCACGCGAATCTTCATACTGGAGCGATTGACATGCAGATCGAAGAGGAAAATGGATTTATTTCACTCTTGCAGATCCACGAGCACAGGAACTCGCGAACAAAGAAGAGCGGTCGGCTCCTAATTTCGCGACCGGAGATGGGATGGAGTACAGGATACGCGATCAGTGACGGGGAACCTTTTCCTCTTCCCGATCAAGAGCTGCGGGCTTGCGGCGGAATGGCGAACGGGAGAGGGACGGGAAAACCCTAGGAGAGCGCAAATGTTACTCGGAGAATGTTGAGGCGGATATGCTCAAAGAATTCTGCGTACACCTATCAAGTTTGAAATATGTATATATAGTATCTTCAACGTAGAATCTATCCTTAGAATGACACGAATCCAATAACACGCTTCGAGTTAGCCTTGACACATGCGGACATATATTTAATATTTCTAACAGGAAAAAAATTGTGGCATATGGCTTTATCTCGATTTACTATTAGTTAAAAATTTTGCAAGTTATTGATAATTATAGAGCATTGTTAGAAGCACGCCTAATTAAGATATTAGCACACCCAAAAGAAAAATAATATCTCATTATTTTACTTTTTCTTTTTCCCTCTTACGTGCACACCATCCCTCCATGCGTTATGTCAATTCCATCAATCCCAAATTGTGTGAAACCCTAAATCCCTTCCCCCTCCTCCCAGCCTCGTCGGTGTTGCCTTCCTCCCACTCCGGCGCTGCCTACCTCAGTTCTGATGCTTGGTGTCGCCTCCATCCCTGCACCGCGTCGCCCCAAACCCTTGCGACTCCCTTTGCTTCAACACACCAACACCAAAAGAACCTCCGCCTCACCTCAATTCTTCGCCTTCCATGGATAAACAACGAAGGAGGTATCTTCGTTCTGCTACTCTCTCCCATCACTATACAACATCTCTCTCTCTCTCTCTCCAAAACGGTGATCGCAATCTTTCACCCCATCCTGCTACAGATATTCGCAAGGTTATTGTTTGAGTTCTTGTCATGACTGTCTGAATCTCCACCCAAATGTTATTTTCTTACTCTTTTTTAACTTTTTAATTATTTACTTCATATCCGTGAGAAAACAAATTTCAAAGAATAAAATATTCAATATGATTGCTTCCCTCATTTTCTTCACTCACATGTGTTAATTTTAACTTCTTCCTCTTTTAATTTCATTTTTTAGATTTAATTAGGCAGGTGGATCAAAGCTCATCATGAAAATTAAAAAAATAAAAAATTTCAAGTATGTGTGCTCGTAAAAAAAGGATTGCAAATAAAATTTTGTGATGTGTCAATATCAAAGATGTGCTCATATCCGAAATAAACGTGCTCCTAACAATGCTCTGTTTATATTAGGTTTAGTTAGTAAATTGGTGAATGCTTTCCTGTTTGGAGGTTTTATCTTTGGTCATTGTTATATATAGACAATGTTTGGTTATATAAAAATCATGGTTATATACAAATCATATTAATTCAAAACCGGCTATATGTAGACTAAGTTATTATATGCAGACCAATGAAAAATTTAAAAAAAAAAATTAAACTTAATTTTCTTATAAGCAGTCATTTAATATTATATTAGAAAAACATGTAGGACATCTTATATTAGCAAACATTACAAAAAATAGGTAATTCAAACATAAAACTGTTAAATCCTTCAAAAAACCATGGCGTTCGCCTTCTTCACCAAGTGAAGCAAACCTGCAATCAATGAATAAATTTTAGATATCCGATTGAATCAAACTATTTGTTACATAAGAATTTAAATTTCAAAAAGCTAAAAAATAATTTAGATATCCGATTGAAATCCTTCATATATGTATATCTCATGATTAACATTTTCATGCAGTGAATTAGATGGAGCAAAATCTTATTCGCAAATCTGAAAGAAGTGAGAGGACTTTGATTTAGGAAATCCTATGTAAAATGAAATTATTGCATATCTTTATGCATGATACACCCTCTTGCCTTTTTGACATATCTTCTTCAGTAAAATCACACAGATGACCCCAACTCCAACAGGAAAAAAGGATGCCCCGAGCGCCGCCTAAGTGTTCTCAATGGCGCTGCTACTTCCTGTCAAGGGAAGCCAAACACGACGACGACAACAACATTAGGGTTCACCGATCCTTCTTTCATGCCAAACACCTCCCTCGACAGGTGGCGAAAAGTCGTAAAACTAGAGAGGGTTAGGGTTTTACCTCTTGCAGGCCGCGAAAGGTCGAGAACGGCCGATTGACGCCACCGGCCACTGGAAATGGGGTCGTCGGAGTGGAGTTTGTCGCACGGGAGCAGGGCGACGGGAGCGGCTAGGGCAGGAGACGGGTATGCTGAATGAGAAATGATTTTTAATTTTTTTTTGGGGGGGGGAGAGGTTTTTATTTGATTTGTATATAGTAAAAAAAAGAGGTAAAAAAACTTTATTTTATGTTTGTATATAGTCAAATATGATCTATATATAACAATGGCCTTATCTTTGTGTTTGATTTTTCCTTTTTGTTTATCATTTTGGATTATTATGGAATGAAAAGGAAAGGCTCTTTATGACCGGTTTTTGCTTAAAAGATGACAATTACATATTGCTTTAAAAGGGGGGTGTTTAAGTGTTTTGCCGTGGAAAAGAATGAGAGTATGAGACAAATCAAATTCTTTTATGAGAAATGTGAGCAATTTTTCTGCACGCATATTGTTCTCTTTTTTAGGCGAGGGATAGTATTTTTCTTCAAAAATACAGTTATATGAAAAATTATAATTTTTATAAATTTCAACTCAATTTTGATATATCTTTATGATGCAAATATATTTTTACAATTTTTATTTAAAGTATATACATATGAGTACTTAATAATCTTAAAAAAATATAAATCAATATTCTAATTTTTATTTTGTAAAAAAATGTATATTTTAGCGGGAAAAATCAATTCTGCACTCTCTCTTGGGGGATGTGGAGTGACAGGAGCTGCCTCGCACAAGAGCGATGCTGTGGTTAGGATCCTAAAATCGTTTTTAATATATGATCAAACCCAAGAATTATTATATAATAACAATTACTAAAATCATTTTTAATATTAATGTTAGGTAATTGTTATGGGCAAACTTATTTTGGATAGGTGCAAACCATCTTTTAAAATAAAAACTTTTAAACAATTTTTTTAAATGTTACGGTAAAATTGATAAGGGCAAACAATTTCCCTATCTCCGCCGCCGCCGCCCGCCAACGCCGCCACCGCCACCAACGCTGCCAACGCCTCCATACCCGCCAACGCCGCCAACGCCGCCATACCCGCCAACGCCGCCATACCCGCCAACGTCGCCATACCCGCCAACGTCGCCAACGCCGCCATACCCGCCAACGCCGCCATGCTTGATGACACCGCCAACGCCGTCATGCGTGATGACACCACCAACGCCGTCATGCGTGATGACACCGCCAACGCTGTCATGCTTGATGGCACCGCCAACGCCGCCATGCATGATGACACCGTCAACGCCGTCATACGTGATGACACCGCCAACGCCGTCATACGTGATGACACCTACAACGCCGACATACGTGATGACACCTACAATGCCGCCATACGTGATGACACCTACAATTTCGCTATAGGTGATGACACCTATAACGCCGTCATACGTGACGATACTTACAACGCCGCCATACGTGATGACACCTACCACACATCCTCGCTTCTGATTATTACGGGAACTCCAGATTTATTTATTTCGAACATACTCGCTCATCTTCAGCTCCTTTTATCTGAAACAAGACGTAGATTTAACATTTCTTTTCGTATTTCTCATTTTCATCATTGGTTTTCGTATTTTCCAGCAAAGAAAAAGAATTTCGAAAAATTGTACTCATCATTAAAAATAAATTTTTATGATAAATTTGAAACTTTTGTAATACGTTAAATTTATAATATTGTTGTTAAACTAATTGTTCATATTTTATTAAAAAAATTTATAACAAAATTTATATTGGTTTGCACGTAATAATTTGGTTTGCACATATAAATTTTTGGTTTGCCCATAAAATTGGTTTGCACATATTCAAAATTGATTTGCTCATAACAATCACCTAATGTTATCGGCAATTTAGCATTTTGACATGCTGTTTCCTTTCCACTTTTTACCCCGCTATTCCTATTAATTACATCTTCTACCCACAACTATTAATTGTATTTAAAAGTATATTTAATAATATGATGAACCATAATAATTGTTAAATAAAATCGCTATTAAATAAAAATAATTTTTAATACTTATATCTTATATAACAAGGAAATTCATCGTTTTGATCTGTTTTTTTCATTTTTACCAATATTATTCATTTTAATTAAGTTTTCTCAACAATTATTTGAAATATAAAAATATAGTAATAATAAATGTGACGTGCACATCACTTTTGACTATGTGCACATCTTTAATATGTGCACACTATAAATTTTATTTGCAGAAAAAAAAATCAAGTAAACACTATAAATTTTATTTGCATCTCAAATTGTTAAATAACCATCAAAATAAAATTTGAGTTTTTTTTACTACAAATACAAAAGATTTCTTATCTTTACATTTCAAAGCAACAAAAAATAAATAAAATAATAAACAAAAATCTCAAATCATTTCTACCGATATAACTAAAAATTTGCACGATCCATTTTTAAGTTCATGCAGACATGCACGAACATAAAGATATGAATATTAGTTGTCTTAAATAAATAAAATATTTGCAAGTTACTTAAAATTAAATATTTTACCCGCACGGTCATTTTGTTTGTTCAAGCTTCCTTTTGGTCGCCCCTTTAAGCGAACCGGATCCAATGGTTCTACAGTTTGGCTTGTTGTAGATCCATTAGCTCCTGTAGTTTTCGTTTCAATTCTGTTTTTTGAATAGTCGATGATATATTGCATTTTTGGAGTATCTCATCCAACTCTACTTGTATGTCATGTGAAGCGAGGTTGGAGCTGGGGCGAAGGCAAGGCTTCGAATTTTGAGAGAAAATAGGAGTGAGGTGTGCACTTAGGTTTAATAGGGGTGAGATTGGAAAAAAGTAATTGTATTGTTTACTTTAAGAGTTTGGTGTGCACATGGCTAAAAATGGTGTGCACGTAAAATCTCTCTTTATTTTAAGAGTTCAGTATGCACATAGCCAAAAATGATGTGCACGTAACAGCGCCCTGAACATAATGCAATAATATTATTTTAACTATTAAAAAATAATTTCACTATATTATATCAAATATACTTTATTAATAATCTAATAGAATTGATATATTATCTATTATTGTATACAAAGAAATACTTGTCATACAATCACCACTTAACCCCAGAGGATTAATAAAACAATCGTAATTGTTCATCGCATTGGGTATATTTTTTTTAAAAAAATAGAATGATGATGAGAATTGAAGCTCTTAATTACATCTTATATCCACAACTATTATTTGTATTTAAATATATATTTAATAATATGCTCAAATCATAATAATTGTTAAATATTGATGGGTCACTTTCAATTTATAGAAATTTTGGGTTATAAATAGCCGAAATTCTCAATGTCCCTCACTAATTAAGTGAGAGTTGTGGAAGAAATCACCATACAAGTGATCCGCACCCCCAATCCACGCACTAACCATCACGTGCACGATCCCAACCGCCGCGCTCGCGATCCCAACCGTCGCGCGCGCGATCCCAACCGTCGTATGCGCGATCCCAACCGCCTCGCGCGCGATCCCAACTGTCGCACTTGAGATCCCGATCATCACGCCTTATCCCAACCGTCGCGCGGGAGATCTCGATCACCGCAACAACCTCCCGTGGCTGGCCGCCTTCTCCCCGGCCGCCTTCTCCCCGGCCGCCGCGCCCCGATGCCCACGCGGGCCCCCGCCCGGCCGACCTTATACTAATTTTCAAACCTTATCCTAATGAGAACACAATTTTAAAAAAAAAACAAATTGGTGTGCACTTAAAAAATGAGTTGCAAATAAAATTGTGGTGTCAATATCAAAGGTGTGCACATAGTCAAACATAATGTGCTCATTATAATGCTCTAATTACATCCTATCTTTTTTAGGTGATTATTATCAACATGTTACGGGTCCTCCGTTATCTATCTTATTATATTAATATTATGTGTATCGAGTCGTATGTAGTCTTTTCTATTAGTTTAATATTTTGTGTATTGAGTTGTATCTGGTATTTTCACCCATGCCCTTGACGCCTTATTTAAGGGGGGCTTGCCTTGTATTGAAGTTAAGCAATGAATGAAGTATTTCTTTTATCTCTCTAAAATTTGCTCTCCCTCTCTCTCTCTCTAAGCTCTTCTCTCCTTCCTCCACCCTCTAGGGTTTTCTTCCTCTCTCAACTCCTCCACCATTCTAGGGCTTGCCCCTTGTATCTCCATCTCCAACAATAATCAACGAAGCAAGCTCGTAACAACTTGGTATCAGAGGCTCTTTCCTCCAACACATCCACTTCATTAATAGCCGCAAAGTTTTGCTTCTCTGACGCGTGCAGCTTCTCCAAACTCGTAGCCCGACAACCCCGACGTTTCCAACAACAGAGCCACAGCCACCGCTCGTCCTTCCCGTCCAGACCGCATCCCCGGCACATCTTCCTCTTCCGAGCGCATCTCCAAGACCGATCGCCTCTGCCAGGGGCGTAGCCAGAATTTTGCTTGAGTGGGGGCATTATTTTACGACAATAGTAAATTAAAATTTATTTGCTTTAAACAGTAATTTTAAAAGTAAAATGAGCTTCATATTAACAATAATGATACAAAGTATGTAATCTCATATTTAAGTGTAAAAATAAGAGCTACACGTTTTTTGATTATATTTGAAAACAACTTGCTTGGAATCAAACAAACTTTTTAAGTGTCATATATTGTAACAAAAATATTAGACCAAAAGCATTTCATATGAGATCAATCAAGCCTTTTTTTCTGGCTCGACAACTTAATTCGACGTGTCTTCATATTTTGATAATAATGTATGATAGATTCATTATCAATTCCATCAAAAACATCTTTTTCTATGTATACCAACAAACCATTGTTCAACCATTGATCACTCATTTTATTTCGGAGTCGATTCTTCACACAAGTCATGGCTGAAAATACTCTTTCAACACTAGCAGTTGCAACAGGTAAGATTAAAGCTAAAGTCAAGAGCAAATATACTAGTGGATAAGTTCTGTTTCTTCCCGTTTCCACCATCTTCTTAGCAAGATCGGAAATTCCATGCAGCATTGAAAACTCCTTAATCGATCTCATGTCAAAAATATATGTTTCCAGCTGGTCGTGAAGTATTAAAACCTCCATTGGGGAAAAATCTTCGGGATAAAACTCTGCCAGACGAATCAACTTATCCTTATCAAAGCTAAAGAATGAGTTGGATGGAGTCAAACAAGCTACACAAAGAAGTAACTCACTAGTCCTCTCGTCAAAACGAGTTTTGAGTTCTAGAAGTTGCATATCGATAACATTGTAGAAAATCTCTACCTAATAATGATGCAAATTTGTAATTATTGGAGCTTTACGTTTTCCTTTTCCTTGAGCTATAAATCTCTCATTCATATTCGGAACAATAATTTCATTCTTCTCACAAAAAGTTGAAACCACTTCAAATAATGATTGTCATCCATCATCCCTCATATGTTGGAGTCGTTTCTTTGATAATTCAACCAAAGAAATCGCATTCACAATATCTTGATCTTGTCTTTGAAGTGCCTGAGATAACTTGGAAGTAATAGCCAAAATTGTTCTCATCAAGTGAAGAGTAAATGCAAACTCAAATGATTGCATTGATCCCAATAACATCCTTGTCATTGTCCGTTGATTTCCTTTTGGACCTTCCATTCTAACAATTTCAAGCACACCAATCACTGCTTCAAACATAGTAATCAAACTAACTAAAGTACCATAGTGTGATCCCCAACGTGTATCACCTGGACGTTTAAGATTGCTTTCCTGATTTAAACCTTGTCCACTAGCAAGTTCTCCAACATTAAGTGCTTCAACAACCTTTACAGCATGTTTGCCCCTGAGAATATCACGTCGTTTGGACGAAGCTCCAACAACATTCACCACATTATTAGTCACAAAGAACATCATTGCAATATCTTCATGATTCTTTGCCACTGCTACAAGAGCCAGTTGTAATTGATGCGCAAAACACCAGACATAATATGCAGAAGGATTGTCTTTCAATATAAGTGCTTTTAAACCATTAAACTCCCCTTGCATATTACTAGCTCCATCATATCCTTGCCCCCTTAATTTTGAAATACTTATACCAAGTCTAGAGAATAATTTTTCCACGGCTTCTTTGAGGGAAATAGCACTAGTGCTAGAAACATGCTCAATACCCACAAAACGCTCAATAACATTTCCTTTTTTGTTAATATAACGTACAACAACAGCCATTTGCCCCTTAACTGATATGTCACGGGCTTCATCGACTAAAATTGAAAAAAGTGCATCACCAATTTCTTCAATAATTACTTTGAGTGTCTCACTTGCTGCAGCTGTAACAATGTCTTGCTGAACATCTGGTGAAGTCAATTTCACATTTTGTGGGGCGTTTCCGAATGCCACAGCTTTTACTTCATCGTTATGATCAGCAAGAAACTTCAAAAGTTCAAGATAATTACCTCGATTACTTGAATTTTCAGATTCATCATGACCACGAAATGCAATGCCTTGTCTTAGAAGAAACCGTATACAATTTATGGCTGCATTCAACCGAATGAGATAATCATCCTCATCTTGCTTTGCTTGTTTCTCAAACACTGTTTGAATATGTTGTTTTTGCTTTAATAAATCTTGACATTTTGCCACAGCTTGATTATGAGCACTATTAGAACCTCCAACATGAGATTGGAGTCTATCATTCTTTTTCCAATTTGAGAAGCCCTCACCAACAAATGAATCACCACCCGCTTGATCTCCAATATCAGGCTTGAAAAGATAACAACATAAGCAGTATGCAGAGTCTTTTGATACACTATATTCTAACCATGAAGAATATAATCCAAACCAATCCTTATTAAAACATCTTAATTTGTTCCCGAATATCTTTTGAGGAAAGGCATGGTCACGAGGCTGACACGGACCGGCAAGTAAATATGCCCTACGAACTTGGTCTTGATCATTTGGACTGTAATTAGTAATTTGAGATCGCAATCCTGGATCTGTTGGAAGGTCTTCCATATTGACTGCAGTACGTTGATCATTTGGACTGTAATTAGTAATTCGAGTTTGCAATCTTGGATCCTTTGGAAGGTCTTTTATATTGACTCTCGCACGATGCTCTTTAGTGAAATATCTCTCCATGACTGTTAAAATGTCTAGTGGATTAATGATATTTAACTTCAATAATGAAATAAGTTAAGCAATCTATTTAGGGATGTATCTAACTTTATGGATGAAATAAGTCAGAGCATAATGAAATAAATTAAATAACTTTAGGGATGTATCTAACTTCAATAATGAAATAAGTTAAGCAATCTATTTTTCATCAGCTATCAATTTAATTCCATACAGGGTACACGGGGCACTGCCCCTACGGCCAAGCGCGACCGTACCAAGCCCGCGAGGGAAATTATTAATCGCTTAAGAATTAGTATTGATATTGATAGAGCAAAGAGCCTTATAATCGATTAATAATCATTCAAAATTAACAAATACAGATAGGCAAAGGATTGATATAGGGTGGGCAATTTTTCAGCATTGTAACCTGGACTAACAAATTGATAAAATTGTAACCTGGACTAACAAATTGGTAAGCAATTTTTCAGCAATTAATTGTATGAAACTAACAAGGGGCAAATTAAATGTAGAAGAAGATCAGCATTGCAACCTGGAGCAAATACTAACAAGGGGCAAATTAAGATCAGCATTGTAACAAACTAACAAGGGGCAAATAGATCAGCACTAACAAGGGGCAAATAGATCAGCACTAACAAGGGGCAAATAGATCAGCATTGTAACAAACTAACAAGGGAAAAATAGATCAGCATTGTAAAAATAGATCAACATTGTAACCTGGAGCAAATTAAATGTAGAAGAAGATTAACCTAGAGCAAATTAGAAGAAGAAGAAGAAGAAGAAGAAACTTACCCGGGATCGGGATCGTGAGAGCAACGCCGGGATCGGGAGAGCAACGCAGGGATCGGGAGAGCAACGCACGCCGGGATCGGGAGAGCAACGCACGCCGGGATCGGGAGAGCAACGCACGCCGGGATCGTAAATGCCGGGATCGGGAGAGCAACGCACGCCGGGATCGGGATCGTGAGAGCAACGCCGGGATCGGGAGAGCAACGCACGCCGGGATCGTAAACCTAGCGGGATCGGGATTGGGATGGTGAAAAGGGCGGAATCCGCGAAAAATCAGGGGGGGCACGTGCCCCCCCCCCTGAACCTATACTACCTACGCCCCTGGCCTCTGCGGGCGCAAACTTCTTCCGCAATCAGCCGACGCGACCTTCCGCGTCGTGTCCGACATCGACACACGCGACGCACAACTTCGTCGCTGCTTCGCCGGTCCCGGGGCCTCTATCGCTCCTTCTCCTTCTTTTCTCTCGCATCGTAGCCTTCCAGCGTTCCAACGATTCTCGCTGACCTCTCCTCCCAGTCGGACGGAGTTCCCGCTTAAGCCCTTCTTCTCGAGCCCATCGAGCCCCGACTTTGTCCTATCTATTATCACGTCCCGCCCTCACGCCTACTGACGCCTTGAGCCCCAAGCCACGCACGCCATCTTATCTTTTTATTTCATCCTCACATCCCATCCACCCCTCCCATCATTTCTTTTATTTTCCTTCTCCATCTCCCGTACTTATTAACATCCCATCATGCTCCATCTTCCTGCTCCCTCAATTAAATTGTATATGGAGATTAAACTTTGTGCCGCGGATGAAGCTGCTCTTTGCTCGACGTTGTGGCAAATGTTGAACTCATTTCAAGCTTCTATCTCTCGCCTCAACACGACACTCGACAAATTGGTGACTTCAGAACACTTTGGCGCCCCGCCTCTTCCAGTGTCGGAGCTCTACCAACCCTCACAGCTTGTGCCGCCACCACCGCCGCGACGTGTGCCACCACCTCCGCCTGTCACAGTTGCCGCCTTTCATATGTCACAGTTTCCGCTCTCATCATCATCTCCACCGGCTCCTCCGGTCGACTTGTCGCCGCCTCTACCGACTCTTGCTCCGCTGGCCCCTTCCATTCAACTCCCATCGCCCGCCTTGCCACCTCTTCGATCGGCACCTGCTCCACCATCCCCGACGGATCCATTCCTGCCGCCACATGTTGGCCCTCCGACCTCCGTTTGGTTGTTGCTCACAGCCCCTCTAGCGGCCCCGACGAAGCCATTCCATATGCCGCCCATTTTCCTGCTGGCACCGCCACTCCTCGCCAATGCCACCGCCGCCGCTACGCGTTACCGCGCGTTATTCTGGAGGGAGGTCAAGGTATCAGATGGTCCGGCCACCCGCATGGAGCACGAGCTTGAGGGCAAGCTCGTTTTGAAGGACGGATGGAGTGTTACGGGTCCTCCGTCATCTATCTTATTATATTAATATTATGTGTATCGAGTCATATGTAGTCTTTTGTATTAGTTTAATATTTTGTGTATTGAGTTGTATAAGGTATTTTCACCCATGCCCTTGACGCCTTATTTAAAGGGGGCTTGGCTTGTATTGAAGTTAAGCAATGAATGAAGTATTTCTTTTATCACTCTAAAATTTCCTCCCTCTTTCTCTCTAAGCTCTTCTCTCCTTCGTCCACCCTCTAGGGTTTTCTTCCTCTCTCAACTCCTCCCCCATTCTAGGGCTTGCCCCTTGTATCTCCATCTCCAACAATCATCAACGAAGCAAGCCCGTAACACAGCACTTCAGTTTTGTCTATCCACAAATTTTTTATATCAACAAATCAGTTTTTGATAAAATTATATCCACAAAACAAAATTCAAAATTATTTAATATAATCTCTATTCAAATCAAATTTTATTTTATTTTAAAACAGGCACGAAGAGGAATAAGATGCGTCGGAGAAATAGTGCTTTACGATTATCTAATTAAGGAAGAAAAAATAATGTCTAGTTTTGAATGCGGATAGTCAAAATTGAAGTGCAGATAACAATCACTTTTTTATGGCATGCTCATTTATAGTCACTCGTGGACGAAGCACATGAGGCATCTCAAGGCCACCTTAGCCATGCTACATCACTCATTGCATGTCAACTCGAAGTGTTCTCATGATCAGCCTTGATTTCCATGGTCCTGATAATGTGTTAGCGGTCTTTCAATAGGAAAAATAATTTGGCCCGCCGAGCGGACCTAAAAGGTTCGCCCGCTCGGCCAATAAAAACATGTGAACTAGTGAGACCACGGTGCACATATTTACTGTTCATTCTGACTCACTACAAGTTGGCTAGAGCACGAGTAACCCTTCTAAAAAGGGCATCGGTCCCATATTCCACTTGAGCGAGGAAGACGATACGGTTTTAAGGGTCTAAAGCAAGCAAGCAACTCATGCTCCAGCTATGCTGAATTAACATGAGCTCATTGCCCACTTTAATCGAACCTTCCCCGGTAGGCATGGTCCTTCGCACACGAAATGAGTTGATGGATCTCGTAACGAAAGTCATGTACTTGTGTGAATATACCTTCTGAAGTATTATATCACCCTCCGAGACTCAAGCACAGCTCCATCTGTGGTTGAGGCTTCCATCTGTGAGGTGCTTATATAATTTATCTATGATATATCATCAAGGAAATGGGACCCAAGTTTCATGAGCACTTTTTAGCAGACCCTTCTGAGCTCCGAGGAACGCAGTTGTGCATGAGCATCGCTTAGCAACCATAGACGAATAAGCAAATGACAATTCACAATAGGTACTTGGAAACCAATATTTGCCCCATTCGTCTTTCGAGCAACCCCACAAACAAGCCAAATGGGTGAATAGGGCAAAGGGCTCTTACAACTCGCCTGTGGCCAGTATTGATTACAGGCACAATAAAGAATGGTGGACAAACATCTTTCCAATTCAATTGAAGGGATCTCACCCTAGTCAAATTTCGCCCGCATTGCAAACATTCGTGGTCTCCCATGCTGACCCCAAGCTATCGTCCCTCTACAATGGATTGTTCCCCATCGAAACACGCATTAGAGAGTCTGCTTATCTCCTTCAAGTTCCACCATGCATGGAGACGCATCCAGTTTTCTAAGGCTCTGTTTGGCGCGGCTGCAGCAACTGGAGAAGCAGTGGTGCAATAATCAACTGTTTTGTAAAGTGGTAGCAGAATCTGTCAATCTGTTTGAAAGAACAGCGTTTGTAGTGTTGTTTTGTAATTATATTTTATAAATATTATTTAAATAATATTATATTTATTAATTATATATTATTTTATAAATATTATATAAATAAAACATTATAAATATATATGTTCAACCCTATATTCGTTGGGTGGGACCTAGATGCCTGAAGGATCAGAATTGGACTAGCCTTGGGCTAGCTTTGGGCTGAAACCGGATCAGACAGGTAAATAGTCGAAAGGGTTCCCGCCCGGGGCATGCGGGAAGGCTTGTGCCTGGGTAAGCGGGATTCCTTTTGCTCCTGGCGTTGAGTGAGGCTTTGTCACTCAACGCCCTACAGATCCTAGCGTTGAGTGAGGCTTTGTCACTCAACGCCCAGCAGTCTCTGGCGTTGAGTGAGGCTTTACCACTCAACGCCCAGCAGTTCCTGGCGTTGAGTGAGGCTTTGCCACTCAACGCCCTCTAGATCCTGGCGTTGAGTGAGGCTTTGCCACTCAACGCCCAACAGTCTCTGGCGTTGAGTGAGGCTTTGTCACGCAACGCCCTCTAGCTCCTGGCGTTGAGTGAGGCTGTGCCACTCAATGCCCAGCAGTTTCTGACATTGAGTGAGGCTGTGTCACTCAACGCCGAGCAGTTCCTGGCATTGAGTGAGGCTCTGCCACTCAACGCCCTTTTAATTCTTGGCATTGAGTCATGCTTCGCCACTCGGCGCTCTCAACGCATCGCGGCTTGCGCCTAAGTTTCTTATAGGGGCAGACGGGAGGATCTACGACTAAGGGCATGCGAAAGACCTACAAAATAGCGGAAGGGTTTCCGCCCAGCATAATCCAGAGGTGAAATTACCTGGATGCCCTTTGACCTGCATTTAACTCCTCAGAACAGTGGAGTTACGCTATTGGCAGGCCAAGTTGGACTACAAATATCCTTTTAGAACATCGGAGTTATGTTGTTGGCAGGCTAAGTACTGGAAGCCAATAAATATGACCCGCAGAGTATTCTTCAAACCTTCTAGTGCTTTCTGAGGTACTCCTAGCCCAACAATTGGCTTTGGAGAGAAAGTGCTCAGAGATCTTCCGGGTTAGTGGAGGGACCTCCCAGCTGAGCCTTAGGGTCAGTTCCTGATTCTTTATTACTAGTCAGGGATCTGGGCTTGAGTTGCGGAAAAATTCCGCGACTCGAAAATAGCAGGCCAACGCTATTAATAGCGGTGATTGATCACACTACTCCTTAAAATATTGTTTAGCGGAGTTTTTTGAAAATCCGTGATTCTCTCCTCTTAAAACGCCGCGCCAAACCAAGCCTAAGGCTCCGTTTGGAGGGACTTATTTTCACCGGTCAAGCGGCGTATGATATAATCTGATTCATACGGCCGTAGTCACTTGACCGGTGAAAATAAGTCTCTCCAAACGGAACCTGTCTCCCAATTAAAAAGTGGTAGGTAATCATCCAGTCTAAGGCTCCGTTTGGGGAAACTTATTCTCACCAGTCAAGCGGTTACGACCGCATGAATCGGATCATATGGTCCGATTCATGCGGTCGTAACCGCTTGACCGGTGAAAATAAGTCCCCCCAAACGAAGCCTAAGGGGCAATTCCGGCGGGATTCAAGGCCAAACTTCAGCCACTAGTTTTCAAAATTCTTTCATATTTAAGAACTTGGCAAATTTTTCAAAATTACCGGCAAATTTTTCAAAATTACCGGCAAATTTTTCAAAGGCATTATTACGGGAAAGAACCGAGCCCACTAAGGCTTCGTTTGGTTCCTTGTTTTCGGGCGCCTTTGGAGCAAATCCCGCCGGACGGCGGGTAAATAAATGACCCGTCGTCCCCGTTTACTCTGTTTGCGCCCGCAACAAGGAGGAACCACACCCCTGCCGCTCCGTTTCAACCCCCACCTCCTGATTTTAACACGGTGCTCCCGCCACCACCGAACCAAATGAAGCCTGAATGTGGGCAGAGCAAACACACATGAAGTGTTTACCCTGACGAAGGATGATAACAAGGACCTCGGTAATGTACTGATTAGGCAATTATATAGAGGGACTCGCACATCCGCTTATTTATTGCTTTATCATTTACTTTTAAGTCTTATACGGGAGTAATTTTTAGGTACGGTGCTCGCATAGTTACAGTGCCGTGCAAGTACCGCATTCAATCGTCCAAGTGCACAACAAATCAGACGCACGATTTTTGATGTGCAAGTGCACGGCTGGATGTTCACCCACACAACACTAGCCATGCAAGTACCTTACCCAAAATTTACTCCTTACACGGAGAAATAATATTTCATGTAGTATTTCATGTAGTATACGAACTTCACTACTTTTGGACCGGCTATGATAACAGCGGGCTATTGGAAGAATTTTCCACATTAGTTTTTGCTCGTGTCTTTCAGTTTTTTGACCGACATTCTCACCGCACGGGTTAATCATAAACTTGCTATTATCTTATCGTCCATAGAAATTACAGATAGGTGAATAGTGTAATACAACAAAATTTGATTGATTGTTTGATGGATCAACACCCAAAGAAAAGCAATTTATGCTCCGTTTGGGGGGACTTATTTTCACCGGTCAAGCGGTTAAGGCCCGCTTCATGCGGTTGTAACCGCTTGACCGGTGAAAATAAGTCCCCCCAAACGAAGCCTTAGCCTCCGTTTGGCATGGTGATGGCGGTCGTAAACATGGGGTTAAACGGATGGAGATTGTTAGGTGAACGTTAACGAATGACGGTTTAACCCATGCGTTCACAACGACCACCGTTGTGCCAAACAAGTATATAGCTAAATCAGACAAATGTTTATGAATTTTTTGGTTCACTATCGATTATTAGTAAAATTTATATATCATTGGGATCGACCTAAAAGAAAGAAGGATAATCTCATCCACATCTTCATCTTACGCTTTGCTTTCTTCCTCTCTACATTATGCCTGAAACTTCTCATGGAGTATCAGTTTAATTATTTTAATAGGGCATTTGCCGGTATCTCCCCCTCAACTACAAAAGTCTCCCCTCAATGTTTACAAAACATAACATTTACCTCTCCTGAAATACACATTTCATAACATCCGTGCACAAAAATACCCCCCCCCCCCCCCCCGGAGCACGTTTTCGGGGGGGTATTTTGTGCACGGATGTTATGACATGTAAACTTCAGGAGAGTTATATGTTATGATTTGTAACATTGAGGGGAGGTTTTTGTAATTTCCATAATAAGAGAGGTGCAAGCTGTAATTATGCTATCTTCCAGTGGAAGTTTCGGTAATCATTCGTTATTTTAATTACGTGTTTGTTCTACTCCGTGAACTCCGCTTCAGATAGCCTCAGAAAGAACAGCTATATAGATTGTTCAACTTCTAAGACAAAAATGGATAGGTAGTGAAAGCACAAAATATAAGAAGTAACTATTGAGCTCAAAGTAAGACTGACCACTCCTTGCAAGTATTCACGGTAAGCACATCCTTACGAGCCCTCTCTTTGGCTATGGGAGGTCATTGTTCCCTTCATCTTGAGCTCGGGAGGAAGCGGGTGCTGTTGCTGGTGCTGGAGCGCCAGATGGAGAGGATGCTGATGCTGGGAATGGATCTGGAGCTGCTGGAGTTGGTGTGCCGCCATCAGAGATTGCATAGCCTGATTGTGGTTGTAAAACTGCGGATTTACGCCAAAAGAAGGCGTAAAATTCATTGATGCCGCCACGTTCTGCCCCGTAGCTAATTTTAATCGCTGCACCTCCTCTCTCAATGCATTGTTCAGTGCTGATGCAGTTGAGATTACAAATATCAGACAATTATAAAGAGACCATTTAGCTTCTTGAGGAAGAGAATGTAGAAACATTCAAAGAGGTGCAAAGAAAAATATGTGAATAAATCGTTAGCGATTGGGAATATCAATTCCTTGCATCCTGCTGATGCATTTGATTTTCATTTATTTATTAATCTTATTTATTTGGATTTGGATTTAAGAATTTTTCTTTCATTTTTTATTGTCTTTGGCTCTGTTTGGCATGGTGGTGACGGTCGTACACGCATGGGTTAAACCTTCATTTGTTAAGGATCACCTAACAAGCATCATCTGTTTGAACATAAAAGTGGATGAAGTTCCTTAAGTGGGCATTAACGAATGACAATTTAACCCCCACGTTCAACACCGCCACCACCGTGCCGAGCAAAGCCTTAGTATTGTATGAGAAGTTTAATTACATTCAAGTTGTTTTCAGTCTACTACCCCTTCTCCTTGCCCAAACTTTTGGTGCTACCTTTTGTCTACTCATCTAATTGATGCATTTGATCATATTGACTGTACAGCACAAATCACCCGATTTTTTTATTATATTATTTTAATGGATATTATTCCCGTTGTTACTTCGATATAATCATTCGTTAATTTATGTTTTCAATGTATATTATAGATCCTTCTTAGTTCCCATTTTTCTCATAATCAACTTAGGGCCAGGTTGTTTTTCCGTTCAGGTCCGGTTAAGTTTGGGTAAAAACGAACATGAAGCTGGCGCCGTTTGTTTTTCCACTCTTCGGCCGCAAAAGCCCCATTTTATTTTGCTCAATATTTCGAGTCGTTCGCAGCCCATGACTGAACTCCAATCGCTCGCATTTGCGTCTGTTGGCAGGAGGAGAGAAGGCGAGCAGATCTTGCTCGATTGCTCGACAAAAAGCGGCCACTTCTCCTGAATTCCATTTTGATCAGTGAACTCCTCTCCAGTTCTCCTCTCCCGCTTCGAGTTGCACTTCTCCTTCCCTCACTGTCGCCGGAGGACAGTCAGCAGAACTGAGCTCGATCTGCGATCTCCATTTCAAGCAGCCACATTCCTTCCCACGCCGTCGCGCAGACGGAGGAAAGTCCCAGATCTGCGCCCATCGAAGCGCAGCAGTCACTTCTCTACCGATCTCCATCGCGAGGGAAGGACCCTCCTCAGATCTGAGCTCATCTCCTCTCATGATCTCAGAGAGGGAAGGATTTGCTGATTTCTCTTCTCTGATCTGCTCTCACGATCTCAGAGAGGGAAGGACCTGAACTCAGTTTACTGTGAGTTTTTTTTTTCCTTCTCTGATCTGCTGTTCCCTGTGAGTATTTCCTGAATTCCTGCATTTTTTTTAAATTGCTCTGATATCTCAGAAAGGGAAGGATCCTCCTCAAGCTAGAAGGAAAAGCCGGGTTCTGATCTGCAAATTTCAGCTTGGTTTTATTGTAAGCTCATTCCCGATTAAGAGTTTGGTTTTATTTAAAAAAATTGTTAAGTTTGTGGAATAATTTTGTGATCAACATACATTAGAATTGTTTGCCAGTGCAAGTTTTGTGATCAATATACATTAGAGTTGTTTGTCAGTGCAAGTTTGGTCATCAACATACAGTAGAAATGTTTGTACGAGTACTCCTACCAAATCCTCATCATGATCAACATACACAACAAGTAGTAGTTAAACAAATTGAGCAGTTTGATGTACATTAATGAATAGGTAGAAAAATATTCAAGAATTTAAAATTTTGTTCAAACAATCTGTATGTGTGCTGTGTGTGTAAGTGTTGTGTGTGATATGTGCTTCGGTTTGAGATCTTGTGAATGGTCTCGACGGCGGTGGGTTAGCCGGAGGAGGAGCTTCTCCCTTCCTTTTGCTGGGAGGTGCAATAGTGGCGACGGGGAAGGATGCGAACGTTTGGTGGCACAGAGTTGACCGGATAGGTCGGCGGATTAGGGCTTCGTGACTTTAGAGAGAGAGATAGGAAGAGGGGACAAGAAAGAGAGAGAGGGGGATTTAGGATTTTAATTCTTGAATATCCAACCAAGGCCTAACCGGCCAAATAAGTAGGTTCACAAAACGCCCCCCCCCCCCCATTTGGGCTTACGACATATGGGTAAAATACGAAAATTGTACTTCTAAAAATAACACAACATAATTGAAGATAAATGAAAATAGCCGTCGTCGTCATGCCTCATAACATCGCCGCCCCCGTCTGAAGACAGCTTGTCCTCAGGCTGGATCGAAAGGTATTCTCAGTTCTTCTCCGCCCGTCGCATCATCGTTGGAAGGATCATCTACTTCGAGCCAAAATTAGTGTTTGCAGTGATGTCCCGGCGTGAAATGTTCATCACAATTTAAGCACAAGCCTTTTTTGAGGCGCTCGACCACATTGGGGCGGGGCAAACGGCGGCGGACAGTAAGCCGCGATGGCTCTTCCCTGATTAGAACCTTGTCAGTCAAACCGGCTAGAGAGTAGCCTGGTAGTCCCGACGCCACAAGGGTGGACGATCTAATAGAAGTCTCCGTTCACAAGCCCTGGCAAGGCTCATAGCCGTGTTGAGATCACGAGGCAGCAGAAATTCTACATCCCATCGTAACCGCTCATGAAGACCGGTGGTGAAGGGGGGAACTTCCTGCTCCGGTAAAACGGATGTTGCCCTAGATAACAGAATCTGGAATTGTTCTAAATAGGTGTCAATGAAGCCACCGGCTTGAGGTTCACAAGGTCTCCAAGTGGGTTTCCTTGTAGAGCAGGACCAACCCGCAAGGTGCAGGCTGCACTGAAATCCTCCCACGAAGGGTTAGGGCGTTCATATATAAGTTGTGTGAACCACAATTGCGTCGGGCCAAGTAAGTGGAAGGAGGCGATGTTGACGCGTTCGTCATCTGGCGTTCGTTGGTTGGCGAAGAAAGTGTCACAACGGGTAAGCCAAGGAAGAGGATCTTTGCGGCCCTCGTATATGAGAAAATCCATCCGGATAGAACGTGCGTAGGCGGGGTAGTCTGCACCTGTAGGAGCGGTGGAGTCCACGCGGCTTGCCGAAGGGCAATCGGTCGTGTTCATAGGCGGAATAAAAGGCACCCTCTATAGGGCATCCAAATGCGCGTTGAGGGCATCCGTTTTGAAGTTCTGAGTCTCGAGCATGGTTTGGAAAGGTTCCATGACCTGGGGGTGAGACGGAGCACCGTCCGCCATCGGGGATATGGTTGGACGGAAAGCAGTCAGTGTTGGAAGCAAGTCGGCGGAGGAGAGGGGTCGTGGGGCTATCGTTGTGGGACTATAAAGGTGGACAGAAGCCGAAGAAGTGTCAGCTGGGCTGCTGGGTTGTGGTCGCAGGGCTAGGAGAGCGTACCGGAGCGGGAGATGCGTCGTAGATGGAGAGACCGGCGTTAGGCTCTAATACCAAGATGATATGTGCTTAAGTTTGAGATCTCGTGAGTGGTCTCGACGGCGATGGGTTCGCCGGAGGAGCTTCTCCCTTCGGGCTTCGTGAGTTTAGAGAGAGAAATGGGAAGAGGGGAAAAGAGAGGGGGGTTTAGGATTTTAATTCTTGCATATCCAACCAAGGCCTAACCAGCCAAATAAGTAGATTCACAAAACGCCCCCCATTTGGGCTTACGACATATGGACAAGATGTGGGAATTGTAGTCGTAGGCTCCGTTTGGGGGGGCTTATTTTCACCGGCCAAGCGGTTACGAACGCATGAATCGGACCTTAATTATGGTCTGATTCATGCGATCGTAACCGCTTGACCGGTGAAAAAAAGCCCCCCCCCCCCCAAACGGAGCCTTAAAAATAACACAACATAATTTAAGATAAATGAAAATAGTTGGCGTCGTCATGTTTCATAACAGTGTGTTGTGTGTATATGCTTGTGTTGTGTGTTAGTCTATTTGTGTTATGGAGGTGTTGATATCTTAGTTATTAAAAGCACAAAGAAGTCTTGGAGCCTACGCGCAAGGCTCAGGGCTCAAGGCGCAAGCCCGCGCCTGACGAAGGCAAGGCGCAATCACATCCATTTTAAATCATTAGCATTAAACATCATTTCATCTTCCTGATCAAATTCTTCATCTATTCTACTCAATAATCAATCATTACTATCATTTATATCTCTTAAAAAAAATCAATGTGGCCACAATGATCATACTTAAACATTGATGATCGATTAAGTTTCACATACACTACATCATGCAAATATTATTGAATTTTTATATTATTTCTTTATTTATTTTTGAAAAAAAATATATAGAAGAAATATCACTCGGATGCAACTTTTATGCTTCAAAGGTGCAAAAAAGGCGCACGAAGGCGCAATCATCCGAACCTGGTGAGCGTGGAGCCTTATGCGCGCCTTTAACAACTTAGGTTGATATATATGCATTTTCAATTCAAATGTATGTGTTTTATTTTTTTATGTCGTTCGCATTTTTATTTCATTCAGTGAATACCTTATGGGTAAACAAAGAGATGGTGGTGTTTCTACAACATGGGAGGTCAATGATGTTATGATATTTTGTGGCATGGGCTTGAAAGAAATTGAGTTGGACAATAAACCAGCAAGTCACTTCAACAGAGATGGATGGAAAAACCTGACAAATAATTTTTTAACACGCACGGCGAAGTCATATGATCAGACTCTAATGAAAAATAAACGGGATCAGTTGAAGAAAAAGTGGAAGTTATGGCGAGAGCCAAAGAGGGGCAAGACAGGCTTGGGATGGGATCTGATTCGTAAAACTATTGCTGCTTCGGATGAGTGGTGGAAAGAACGATTGGAGGTGAGTATATTTTTGTTATTATTTACTTTATGAAACTATAATAATTGTTCTAATAATCAAATATTTGTTCATGTTAGGTTGATCCAAATGCAAGAAAGTTTCGGTACGCCGGCAAATCTCCAGAATTAGACGAGAAATTAGGCATGATGTTCAGCCAAGTGGTTGCAAGTGGTGATCTAGCCCGGGCACCCAATTCAAAAGTGTTGGCCCCAAATCAGTTGATGAACATCACATCTCTATTGATGATGATGTGCAAGAAATGGAGCATTTGCCTACTTCTTTACAAGCTACTAAGAAGAGCAGGGAAAAGGGAAAAAAAGAAAAAGTGGTAGCAAGAAAAAAGCATTGAGATCTACGATCGATGAGATAGCTGAAACATCACGTGCAATTGGTCGTTGCATGATGGTGTTGCAGTATGGAGACCGGGCGGTCTGACGGTCTGACTCTGGCGACTTGGAGACCAGGCGGTCTAGCGGTTTCTCTTAACCAGGTTGGTAGCCGGATTGTTGCTGTTTGGTGCCCGGGCGGTCTGACGGTTTGTCTCAGGCGACTTGGAGACCGGGCGGTCTGGCGGTCTCCTATGTCGGTTTGTTCTCTCCTTCTGGTGGTTGTCGGGCGGTTAGCCTAGTCGTCTAACCGAGCGGCTTGTTCGGCTTGTACCTGTAATTATTTAGTCCCACATTGTCTAATTGTAATCTCTCTCATCTCCTCAATTCTATAAAAGGAAGATCATACCTTTGTAATACCACTTTTTTGGATAATAAAAATTTTCCGTTATTCCAATTTTCGATTTCTTCTTGTCTGTTCGCACATGGTATCAGAGGACTCGATCTTTTCCGCCAGATTCGGTGCCTTCTTCTGTTCGCGCGGTTTGCCTTCTTCTTGTGGTCTGTTCGCACGGCTTCTCTTCTTTTCTTTGTCGCTGCTCTTTGTGTGTGCGGCCTCTCTTCTCGCTCCGTCTTTCTTCTATCCGCGACCTATTTTCGCAGTTTCTCTGCCTCTTTTCTCCCCGTGATCTCCTTTGATTCGCGCGGCTCCGTTTCTGTTCGTGCGGTCTCTGCCCTGTTCGCACGCCCTGCTTGCCCTTCTCGCGAACTCCTTCCAGTTCGCGTCGTCTTCTCTATCTTCTGTTTGTGCGGCCTTCTCTCTAGCCGCACGACTTCTATCCCTCTGCTTTGTTCTGCTTCTTAGTCGTGGTCTTCCTTGCCGCTGGTGTGTTGACATTGTGATCGCTGCAGAACCTCGTCTTGTGTCCGCTGCGGCTTCTTTTCTTTGACCGCTGCGGCATCTTTTCTTTGACCGTTGCAGCCTCTTCTTGTTCTCGAGAACTTCTCTTTGTTCGTGCGGTCTCCGATGCTTTCTGTTCGCGCGACCTTTTCTCTTCTCGCGCGGCTTCTTGTCTCTTCTCTGCCATGGCTCTTTCCGATATCTCTACCACAACCACTACTCCCGTGGCCAATCCGCCTCCTCCTACTCCTTCCGGGAACCTTGGCACCATCTCCAAGCTCATCGGTTCCAACTACCCGGATTTGAGTGTCCCCTTCACTTTCCTTCTTCGCTAGCAACGCAAACGTCATCATCTCACTGATGACCCTCCTCCTCCCACTTCCGCTCAGTTTGATGACTGGGATGCTAGCGACGCGCTTGTGCGCACTTGGCTAGCTAACATCCTTTCAGATGAATGCCTTCCCGTCATCTGTCATGATGAGACAGTCAAAGCAGCTTGGCTTCATCTTGCTGCTCTGTACTCGAAGGGGGCTCAGACGTCCCGCATCTATACTCTATATGCGGACCTCTTTGCTCGTCCTTCCATGTCTCCTGCTGCTGCTTATCAACAGGTTCAGGCCCTCGGGGCTGAGATTCTTCAGAATCGCCCCTTCTCTGCGGATTTGGCCGAGCAGCACAAGCACTTCCAGGAGCTTCTGGTTGTGTGTTATCTCATGCGACTTCCTGAGTCCTATGACATGATCCGCCAGCAAATTCTGGGAGAAGCGGACTCTCCCACCTTGGATGTCACTGTTGTACGCATTGTCGCAGTTACCTCTCTACTTCAGCGTCCTCTTATGTCCTCTCCTTCTCCAATGGACAACTATGCTCACCAGACTCAACGGAGTGGCTCTAGTAGCTGCAACCACCAGTCTGGCGGGCGTGGCCTTTCCCGCTTCCTCTGCTCTCATTGTGGCCGCACTGGGCATACCGTGGATCGCTGCTGGATGAAACATCCACACCTTCGCCCCTCTGGTGACTCTTCCGCCTCCTCCTCAAAGCCGTCCGCCTCAGTGGGCACGTCATCAGGTAATGCCCACGTGGTTACTCAAGGTAAATGGCTGATAGACTCTGATGCAACTAATCACATAACGGACAATCCTCACTGATTTTCTCTCCTAGAAACACATGATCGGTTGCCCCCGGTCCTCGTTGCAGACGGCTCTCTCTCCCCGATCCATGGGACGCGAGTGGTTCATGTCACTCCATCTCTTAGCTTGGAGGACGCTCTTTATGTGCTCAAGTTTCCCTGCAATTTATTGTCGGTTACCTCTTTATGCAAGCAACTTCAGTGCTCCGTCACATTCGCTCTCACTTCTTGTTCTTTTCTGGATCCGAGCTCCCAACGGACGATTGCTACTGGGACTGAGAGCGGCGGCCTCTACTTCCTCGACAACGTTTTGGCTCTGTCCGCCTTCTCCTCCTCCTCTACAGATCTTCTACAGTGGCACCTCCGCCTTGGTCATCCTCCTCCACGGCTTCTTCGTCAGCTTCTGCCCCACCTCCCTCCGCACAGTTCTCCTCTCAACTGCGACGCTTGTCAGCTTGGAAAGCATCATCGTTCCTCCTTCCCGCAGAAGCAAGGTCGTGGCTCTACCCGTCCGTTTGATCTCATTCACTCCGATGTCTGGGGTCCTGCTCCTACCCTCACCATTGGTCGGGGTAATTCTTATTTTGTTGCCTTTATTGATGACTTTTCTAAATGTACTTGGGTGTATCTTTTACGAGATCACTCTGAATTGTTCAATGTATGGACATCTTTTTATCATTTAATTCAAAATCCAAATATCTTCCATCTCTTTCATTCTGTAAAAGGGAGGTCATACCTTTGTAATACTCACGTTTTTGAATAATAAAAATTTTTCGTTATTCCAATTTCTGATTTTTTCTTGTCTGTTCGCACAGATGGAGCCTCCTAAAATCCAAATATCGTTTGTATTATTTACAATCCCAGAAGCAATCTCGCAGAACTTAGGAAATATCATGCTATTATTAGCGACTTTGATTTCTATGATTACTCAACCCTGTTTCTTTGGGGCAAGGCCAACAGAGAAATTTTTATGAGCATTTCAAAGATTTAAAAGTGAAATGGTTGATGACACGATATAAGAACAACTCGAGCTAGTTACTTTTTATGTTTGCTTGTCGACCCTTATTTTTGTTGGACTTCATTTGTATTAGCTAGTTTACTTTTTATGTTTTGCTTCTCGAAATTTATTACTGTTTGTGGAACTATTATATGTGATGGCTTTGCATAACAGCGCAACATTATGATGGCAATAAGGACTTTGCATACCTATATTTGTAGGCATCCATCCTGGTAAGACGTTGATTTCAGGACTTGTGATGATGAAGAGAATTTTATTTACATGGAGGCATATTAGCGAAGACTAGCCAAAAAATTAATTGTTGAAGGAAAATGTGTAAAAGGCCGCTCATCTAGAGTCTACTTCATCTTTAAAATTTAGAGTCTACTTCATCTTTAGAATTTAGTCTCACATCTTAGATTGAGACTACTTCTCATCTCTCTATTCCTATATAAATGTATAAGTGTACAAATACAAGTATGATGAATGAAAGAATTTCTGGAGAAATTAATAAAATTATCTCTTATTTCACTCATTCTGGTATTTTTCTACATGGCATCAGAGTCATATGATCCTAAAAAAAATTAGGTTGTGCTCTCTTGCTTATCTCTGGGCGGTTAACATTTTTCTAACTGCAACTTTCTCGCCTACTGCTTCTTTCTGATCATTGTTTTTACAAACCGCGGCTTGCTCTCCTCAATCTCTCGTGCATCCCCCCCCCCTCTGGCAGTGGACCCCATCGTCTCTGCTTGTTGTCGGTCATCTCTTCCTTGCCGCAAGTCCGGCCTCTGTGTGTTTCTCCTTGCCGCAAGTCGAGCGGCCTCCTCCTTGTCGCAAGTCGCTGTTGTTTTCTCTAGACCGTCATTGTTATGCTTGTCGCATCGTGCTGCCCTTGCCGCCTCTTGCTCGCAACTCCTTTTGCCGTTGTATTGATTGACTGGTCGCAGGTCCCTAGCCGCATTTTTTTTCCAGGTCGTTGGATCTGGACGTGCCCCGCGCTGCCAGTCTTAGTCGTGCCGCTTTATCCTCTAGCTGCATCCTCCTCACATGGAAATGACTGAGGCCGCAGGTCTGTGATTGCTAGTGTCTTGCTTCCCTGGCCGCCTGTCTTACTCACAGGTGTTGCTTGCCTAAGCTGCATCTCCTTATAATCGCCGCCGCTGCTCACCTGGCCGCTCTCTTCTCTTCTCGCGGGCTCTTTGTCACAAGCCTCTGAAGTCACAGCACTCGCAGCTCCTGTTCTCAGGGACGGCTTGCCATCTTGGTCGCCTGCTTCTGGTGCCTTACCGCAGCCTCTCCCTGCCTAGTCGTTGTTGTTCTCATTGTCTAGCCGCAAGATCTCTGTCAACTGCTCTTCTAGCCGCCGGCGCCATTCAGCCATCTCTTGGTCGTCTGCTGCTGCTTACTCTTGTTCGCTGGACTCCTAACGTATGCGTCTCTTGTCGCTTGGCCTCTTCTGCTTCTTGCAGTCTCTTCCAGCAAGCTCGTGTGATCGCAGAGCTCCTCTCCTGCCTTTGTCGGCATATTGGTGTTCGTCTACTGCTTGTCGTGCCGCAACTCCTTCCCGCAGTCACTGTGCTCCTTACCGCAGCTCTCCTTGCTCGCAAGTTTTGTCATTCCAGCTCTGCCGACCTCTGCTGTAGGTGGATCATCTTCAATGGCTGCATATGATAACTCGTCACATTCATCTCAACGGTCACCTCCATTTCATTTTTCTCCTCTACCCTCTCGTGGAGGTTGCATCTCTTCTCAGGGTAGCAGCCGACACAATTACACTTCAAATAACATTCAAGCTGACATTGACGCCTTGCGCACCCAACTCCAACACTTTCAAGGGATGATCGACCGTTCCCTCGGATATGTTGTGTCTATTTCAGATGGCAGTATCTCTTGTCTCGCCCATAGTTCATCCTGGATTCTGGATTCCAAGGTCACTCACAACATTACCCCACAGAAATCTTCAAAATACTTGGACTTTGTGCATTCCAAGTTCATTAATGTTGTCAATGGGGACACCGCTTCAGTCTCTAGATCAACATACGTCAACCTTACTCCTTCCATCACTCTTCGCTCAATTCTTCATGTTTCAAACTCTCCTTTCAATCTCCTCTCTATTAGTCGTCTCACTCAAGACCTTGATTGCTATGTAACATTCTCTCTCACCTCTTTTGTTGTACAGGATCAAAAGAAGCAGACTATCATTGGTAAAGGGCAAATCTCGGATGGGCTCTACATCTTGGACCCCTCTCCCCCCACGATTCTCTCCTCTATTAGCTTTGTCGAATGGCACCGGCGTCTTGGGCATGCTCCTCAGCGCATCCTCCGGAAATCTATCCCAGATTTATCCCTCAATGACTTCACAAGCGAGTCTTGTATTTACGGCAAACAACATCGTTCACTTTTCACCTCATTGTACTCGGAGCGATGCTTCCTTTGTTCTAGTTCATTCAGATATTTGGGGACCCTACAAAACAGTCAGTGTTTCTGATTATCGTTACTTTATTACCTTAATAGATGATTACTCTCGTATGATATGGTTGTATTCCCTTCATGATCGCTCTGAACTAACTCGTGCATTTATTATTGAGACTCGCAACCAGTTCTCTACTACCATTAAAACTTTCCGAACTGACAATGCCCGCGAATACACAAGTCATGCGTTTACAGACTTATGTTGTGAGTTTGGGATCATTCATCAAACCACGTGTGCTTATACCCCCAACAAAATGGCATTGCAGAAAGCAAGAATTGTCACCTTCTTGAGATCACCCATTCTCTTATGTTTCAAATGCAAGTTCTCAAACATTATTGGAATTTTGCGATTTCTACAGCCTGTTATCTTATTAACAGCATGGTTTCATCCATTCTCAACTTTGCAACTCCCTTCAACCTTCTTTTTCCCTCCACACCCCTCTTTTTAGTCACCTCGTGTCTTCGGTTGCGTGTGTTATGTTCATAATCTTGGCCCGTCCACTGACAAGCTTGCTCCACGTGCCCCAAATTTATGTTTGTCGGTTACTCACGTACTCAGAAGGGTTATGTCTGTTTCTCTCCCAAGGATCACAAGGTTGTTACATCTATTGATGTCACCTTTCTCAAAAACCAGCCCTATCATTCTCAACCAACTGATTCTCTAATTCGGCCTCTACTTCTGCGGCATGTTGTCCCTGTTAAATCTAACCTTCCACCTCTCCTTCATACGCCAATTCCACCACAACCACCTCTCCTTCTCACGCCAATCCCACCTCGGATTCAAGTGTATACTCGTCGTCCTCATTTGTTTACTGCTCTATGGGAGATGCCCTCTACTGATGTTATTTGCGGTCTGCAGATCCGACAACCGTCTCTACTGCTCACCCGATGGTGAATTATGTCTCCTTCCACCGCCTCTCTCCGGAACTCAGGAAATTTGAACTTTCTTTATCCTCTATTTTCACCCCTACCTCTGTGCAGGAGGCTCTACAATATCCGAGGTAGCAAACGGTCATGGACGAGAAAATGTCCGCCCTTAGGGCAAACCAAACTTGGGATCTTGTCCCTCTTCCTCCTGGACAGGCCGGTGTAGGTTGTAAGTGGGTGTTTGTCATCCAACATGGTCCGGATGGGACAGTTAAATGTCTGAAGGCTCGTCTTGTCACTTGTGGTTTTACTCAACAACAAGGTCTAGATCATGATGAGACCTCTCCAGTCGTCAAACTCAATAATGTTCGTGTTTTGATCTCCCTCATTGTTCATCGAAATCGGACGTTGCACCAATTGGATGTCAAAAATGTTTTTTTCAATGACGATTTGCAGGAAATTGTCTATATGCAACAACCTCCCGGATTTGAAATCACGGGGGAGTCTCTTGTATGTCATCTGAATAAATCTCTCTATGGTCTCAAACAGTCTCCTCGGGCATGATTTGAGAAGTTCAGTCAGACTGTTCGTGTTGTTGGATTCACTCGGAGTTCAGCCGACTTCTCTTTATTCACTCACCATCGCCCAACAGGCGCAGTGATTCTCTTGGTATATGTTGATGATATTTTAATTACGGGAGATGATCTCGCAGGAATACACATGATCAAGCAACATCTGGCTTGTGTTTCAAACTAAGGACCTGAGAAATCTTTGATATTTCCTTGGTCTCGAGGTGGTTGGGCGTCCTGATGGACTTGTTTTATCTCAGCGAAAGTACTTCCTTGACTCTTCATGATGTTGGTTACTCTAGATGCAAGTCTGCTGACACACCCATGGATATCAATCACAAGCTCTGTGCTCATATCTCAGACTGTAATCTTCTCCTTCCAAACCCAAAGTATTATTGTGTCTTGTGAGAAAGCTAATATATCTCACTGTTACGAGACCTGATATATCATTTGTTGTTGAAGTTGTCAGTCGATTCATGCATGAACCACGAATCTCTCATCTTCAAGCAGTTGAGTGTATCCTTCAATACTTGAAGACTGCTCCTGGACAAGGACTTGTATACAAGCATTCTTTGTCTCTCTTATCTCTTATTGCATATTATGACGCCGATTATGCTGGTTCATTGGATGATCGTCGTTCCACAAGTGGATACTACACTTGCTTTGGAGGATATCTCATTACCTGCCGCAGCAAGAAGCAGTATGTGGTTGCTCTCTCATATGTTGAAGTCGAGTATCGTTCAATGACAGCTATTGTGTCTGAGCTTACATGGCTTGAAGGTCTCCTAGATGATTTAGGAGCAAACTTTTCTCACCGGTCACTCTATTTTGTGACAGCCAAGCTGCTATACACATTGCCAAGAATCCAGTTTTTCATGAACCGATCAAACACATTGAAGTTGATTGTCATTTCATTCGGGAAAAGATTCAATTGAATAAGCTCGAATTAAAACATGTTCCTGCTGCTGGGCAAGTTGATGATATTCTCACTAAGGCCTTACCACGCTCGTTATACTACCAATTTTTGTCCAAGCTAGGTGCTTACGATTTGTATGCTTCAGCTTGCGGGGGAGTGTTGAAGGAAAAATGTGTAAAGTCCCAAGATAAGGCCCATCTAGCGTCTCTTTCATTTTTAAGATTTAGTCTCCCATCTTAGATTGGGACTACTTCTCATCTCTCTATACTTATATAAGTGTATAAGTGTACAAATACAAGTATGATTAATGAAAGAATTTCTTGGAGAAATTAATAAAATTATTCTTTATATCTCTCATTCTGGTATTTTTAACTAATGTCAGAGAAAATGTAGACCATGTTAGAGGCGTGCGAGTAGATGTTGATAAGATGAGTGTGATGTGTGACTCGTTGCCAAACAACTGTACATAGCTTCTATATAGTATGCATGTTTTCAATTTGTTCGAGTTGATGTATGTATATATTTTCTAGAATGTATATGCTAAAAAATTTCTTTGTTCTGAATAGCTCTGCAAACAAAGGTCATCCAAACAGATCTCCATTTACAACAGCTAGATTCCTACGGCTCCATTTGCAACCCTTCATTTACCACCACTCCTTTCACAATCGTCATTGCTCTCCCAAACAGACCCTTAGATACGATGACATTATACTACACAACAATCAAATTTATACATCATCGACCAAATTACATTTTTATGTAATCGTCAGCCACTATGATCTATGTTTTCAAGGCGCCTGAGGCACCGGGCGCAGCCCGCCGCGCCTCAGCCCGCCACGCCTCAGCATGGCTGAGGCGGGCGATGTGCCTAGGCGCGCCTCGACACGCGCCTTACCAGCTCCCAGGCACACAAAAGCGCGTCTGGGGCTTTCAGGGTGTTTTCTTCGACCTATTTTTGGGGAGATGGGCAGAAACATGATCTCAGACGCACCCAACTCACCCTTAGCCAATTCGCTGATTTTCGGCGCATTGGGCGCCCAATTCGCTCAATTTCGGCGCATTGGGCGCCCAATTCGCTCAATTTCGGCGCATTGGGCGCCCAATTCGCTCAATTTCTGCGCATTGGGCGCCCAATTCGCTCAATTTTGGCGCATGCGCCCAATTCGCTCAATTTCGGCGCATTGGGCGCCCAATTCGCTCAATTTCGGCGCATTGGGCGCCCAATTCGCTCAATTTCGGCGAATTGGGCGCTCAATTTCGGCGAATTGGGCGCTCAATTTCGGCGAATTGGGCGCTCAATTTCGGCGAATTGAGCCCCAATTTGCTCAATTTCATCGAACTGGGCACTCAATTCGCTTAATTTTCTTATTTCCTCATTTTTGCGCCTCACGTGCCTCAGGCGCGCGCTAGCGCCTTGCGTCTAGGCTCTAGAGCCCCTTTGCGGCTCGCTACGCCTTACGCCTTTGATAACATAGTCTATGATATAAATCTTAACCCTAAATGTATATCTGCTACCAATCTTCAGGTTTTTGAGTAATAGATCCAAGGTAGTTAAAATATCACAACTAGTTATCTCTTAATCTTCTAATAACATTGTTGGATCATTGTTAATTGCACCCTCATACACATACTACCATGTACTAGATTTTTGTTATAATAATTCGAAATAAATAGTAACTCAATTGTTCTATCCTTTATCCTTTTTACAAATAACTCACTGATACTTAGAACTTTCATCTAGAAATATCATATACCAAGGCATCTCTCTTAGGATATCTTTTGTATGCATCATAGATAATGCAAACAACCATAATTAGAACTTATTTGGTCATTCCACGTCTATACTAATACTAGTTAGTGTTTCAACATACATATTCTAATAATTTAAACGTAACTTTGAGAGAGACGCTTTTTCCTTAATGTTGAGAACGAGGGAGAGAAGACTCACCTTAGGGTTCGATACTTCTTCACTGATCCTACCGAAGAAGGATAATTCCTTTATATGTTTAGCCACTCCTTAAGATCTGGTCACCACCAGGTGAACCCAAGTTAGATTGACTCATAACACACACACACCCCCCCCCCCTCAAGCTAACACCGTAAGCAATCAACATCCCGAGCTTGAGCGAGAAAGAATGAAGAGATTTCCCAGAAACAGCTTTGGTGAGAATGTCAGCAAGTTGATCCTCAGATGACGCAAACACCACGGTGATAGTCTTGTCTTGGATTTTGTCCCGAATGAAGTGGCAGTCGACATTAATGTGTTTGGTTCTCTCATGAAAGACAGGGTTGTTAGCTATATGGATAGCCGCTTGATTATCACAGTAAAGATGCATTGCTTCAAAAACAGAGAAGTCCATCTCCCCCAATATAGACTTAACCCGGATGAGTTCATAGGTAATGACAGCAATAGCCCGATACTCGGCTTCTGTGGAGGAACGGGCAACAACATTTTGTTTTTTACTTCTCCAGGAAATAAGAGTGCCACCAACATAGATAGAATATCCACTTGTAGATCTTCTATCCGAGGAAGAGCCTGCCCAATCAACATCACAATACCCGTGGACCTTAAAATGGTCATGATCTTGATAGAAAAATGCCTTTTTCGGGGTCTTTTTTTAAATATTTGAGAATCCGCAGGACAGCTTGATAGTGATGAACTTTAGGATTGTGCATGAATTGACTTACCAAGCCCACAGCAAAGGAGATATCAGGTATGATAATAGTCAAATAAATCAACTTTCCAACAATACGTTGAAATTCTGACTTCCTCTCAAGATCGGAAGAATTCTCCTTGTGAATGTCATAACTCGGATCCACAGGACTATCCACGGGTTTGACACCCAAATATCCAACATCTCTAAGAAGATCCAAGACATATTTACTCTGAGAAATCATAATCTTCCCCGCAGATCGAGCGATCTCAATTCCGAGAAAGTACCTAAGGATTCCCAAATCCTTAATTTCAAAGGCAGAAGCCAATTCCTTTTTTACCAAAGTAATGTGGTGTTCATCAGTTCCGGTGATAATAATGTCATCCACATAGACAACAAGAATAGTAGAACATTCTTCATTTCTGTAGACAAAAACAGAGTGATCTGAAGTGCAACGAGTGAAGCTTAGATGAACAAGTTTGACGCTTAACTTGGCAAATCAGGCTCGAGGCGACTGTTTGAGGCCATACAAGGCTTTCTTAAGGCGACACCCATGTCCTTCAGGAACATCCATACCAAGGGGAGGCGTCCTAAAAATTTCTTCCTGTAAATCACCATGGAGGAAGGCATTTTTAACATCAAGCTGATGTAACGTCCAAGATTTATGAGCAGCAATGGACAATAAAATTCTGACGGAGTTCAGCTTAGCGACAGGGGCAAATGTCTCTTGAAAATCAATTCCATCAACCTGAGTAAAGCCTTTAGCAACCAATCTCGCCTTATATCTGTCAAGAGTTCCATCTTGAAGAAATTTAGTTGTATATATCCATTTGCATCCGACAGGACGACGCCCATGTGGGATAGGAACAATTTCCCAAGTTTTTTGACGTTGGAGAGCATTCATCTCCTCCTCCATGGCCTTCGTCCCATGAGCACACAAGATAGCCTCTGAAAAATTGTTAGGGATAAAAATAGAGGAAACAGAGACAAGATATGCTTGCAAAAAATGAAAGATAGAATTATGCCTAACATACTTATCTATGGGATATCTAGTTCGACCGCTATGAACTTGCAGCGCAGAAGTGGTCTCCTGAGTGATGTTGTTGCTCGGATCTGGCGGAGTGGTGGTGGGTGGTGGAGCATGAGTGAGGCATTCTTGACCAAGATTTCTATGTTTCCTTCTCTGGTACACTTGAATATTCTTCCTCCTTCTGTACACATGAAGATCCTTGGTAAGAACTTCCTCTCTAACAGAAATATCCACACATCCCGGAGCAAGCACATCAACTGAAACAGGAAGAGGTGGCACTGTATCATTATCATCTTTGCTCTTCTCCTGAAATGTGATAACCTTTCCCTCATCAGAGTAATAGGGAGTATTTTTGAAAAACGTGAAATCCTTTGAGATAAACCTTCTCCGAAGAATAGGAGAAGAACACGTGTACCCCTTTTGGTTAGCAGCATATCCCACAAAGACACATTTTATTGCTTGTGGGCCCAACTTATCCTTATGAGGCCCCACAATATGGACAAAAGTAGTGCATCCAAAAATTTTGGGAGGGAGACAGAATAGAGGCATATTTGGGCAAAGAAGCTTTAGGGGGTACTTTCCCCCCCAAAGTACCTGTAGCCATCCGATTAATAAGATATATGGAGGTAAGAACACCTTCCCATAGCCCATTAGGAACATGCATCTCTTGCAACAGGCAACGAGTGGTCTCCAAGATATGACAATTCTTCCTTTCGGCTACCCCGTTCTGTTGAGGAGTCCTCGGACATGAACTTTGGAAAGTAATGCCATGCTCTCCCAGGAACCTTTGAAGGTCACTGCATGTGTATTCGCCTTTGTTATCACTCCTAAGATTCTTTTAGTTCCAAATTGAGTTTGCACATAATGATAAAATAACTGAAATATTTCTGAAACTTCATTCTTCTTTTTCATGAGATACACCTAAGTAAAGTACGAGTGATCATCAATAAAAGAGACAAAATACTGAAAACCATTCACAGAGCAAATAGGAACAGTCCAGACAACAGAATGTATCAAATCAAAGCAATTTAAATTTCGACTACGATTAGGGGCATAATTGGTTCTGCAGTGCTTAGCCAGTTCACAAGACTAACAATCAAAAATAGGTTTTTCAATATTAAGAAAATGTGGGAAAGTAGCTTTTAAAGTCTTCAAACAAGCATGTCCAAATCTCTTGTGCCACAACATCAACTGATCAGGGTTGGTAGACTTCTGAACACCAAAAGCTTGACAGTTGTCCAAGACATACACACCACCAGACTCATGTCCACCACCAATCGTCTTCCCACTCGTCAGATCCTGAAAAACACAATGGGAGGAGAAAAAAGTGATAGAACAATTAAGTTGTTTAGTTAAACTGCTCACAGATAAGAGATTTGTAAGGAATGTGGGAACGAAAACAACAGATTTGAGAGACACGGAGGAAGAAAGATGAATAACCCCTTTAACAGCCACAGGTGTCGAAGATCCATCAGCCAGTCTCACACTGCCAGAAGCAGGAGAAATAGAAGAGATCCCCATGGAAGACCCAGTCATGTGGTCGGAAGCCCCTGAGTCAATGATCCAAGAAGTAGATGGTCCTTTCGAGGACACAGGAGTAGAATGAGCATGAGCTACCGTTCCCACAAAATCACCAGAAAGAGATCGCCCGATAGCATTGATTTTAAGGCCTTCAGTTCTCTAGTCAAACTCTCGTTTTCAGCCTGAAGGTACCCAGTATTCTCCAGATTACCATACATAGTCGTTTGGGATCTCACATATTTCTCATCGGCACCCCGAATCCAACCTGGAGGGATCAGGTGAGGATGAAGATCCCAACATTTCTCCTTCCCATGACCTTTCTTCCCACATTGAGGGCACTTCATCTTGCTCTTGTCCTCTGTCTCACGTTCCTCGGTGTCATCTCTTCTGCTCTGCAACAAGGACAGATTTTTCATGACCAATCAGAATGTCTGAACGAAGGGAATTGATGCGGCTTGCTTCCCCTCGAATATAATGAGTCACTGTCTCTGGATCCGGCAGGGAATCTCTACCCAACATCTGAACTCTCTGGAATTCAAGTTCAAGAGGAAAATCAGAAAGCATCTCAAAGACCCTCCATTGCATGAGGTCAGTCTTGTAATCTTCTATAGTCTGAATAGCGGAATACTGATCTATTTCAGCCCACTTATGGGTCAGCTTGCTGTAATATTCTTTGAAATCAGTCATTCCTGTCATGTGGACTTGCTCAGTTTGGAGCTGATATATTCTAGCCAAGTCCTTTTTTGAGTAATTTCGTTCAATCAACTCCCACATCTCTTTCGCAGTTTGGCAGAATAAAAAGCGATTTGCAATCTTGAGTTCCATAGAATTGACAAGCCAATTTATCACAGTGAGGTTCTCACCTTCCCATTCCTCATATAGGGGGTCAGACACGTCAGGAGCTGGTTTGGATCCGGTGAGAAACCCAAGTCTCCAATGACTTCCAATGAATATCCGCATAGATTGGGCCCATAAAAGATAATTTCTCTCATTGAGCTTGATTTGAATAACACCATGACTGAAGTCCATGTTAGAACTTCCTCCACCATAGTGTTTAGATTGATTAACCACCCCTTCAAAGGCACCAATACCCTTCAATTTGTCCTCCATAGGAACAAACACTGACGACAACTAGCACCAAAAAAGACGCCAACAGCCGCACCCCTGCACCAACAGCCTGCAAGAAAATAACCGGCTTCAGCCGCACCACCAGACGGCAGCACCAATAGAAGGCAGCCTCTGCACCTCAGGAATGACTGGAAGGTGCGAAGATGACTGCACCAGGAAAGACAGGACGAAGATTGTTGTCGATCGATCCCAGCAGCCAAAAGATGACGATCGAGGAAGAAGGGGAAGACGATCGATCCCTGACGATCCAGCTGTCGACGCCAGAAGAAGAAGAGGAAGACGACCCTGAAGACGATTGATCGATCCCTGACGATCGACGGGCCGACGGAGACGAACGGATGACGGAGACGAACGATCGATCGATCCCTGCTGTCGATGGGCCGCGAGCCTTTAGGCTGAAGCGGAAGAAACCTCCTCTGATACCATGTTGAGAACGAGGGAGAGAAGACTCACCTTAGGGTTCGATACTTCTTCACTGATCCTGCGAAAGAAGGATAATTCCTTTATATGCTTAGCCACTCCTTAAGATCTGGTCACCACCAGGTGAACCCAAGTTAATTTGACTCATAACACTTAATGCATGCCAAATTAATTCTAATGATGTACTCGATCATGTGCCTTTTCAAAAGTAATAGTCATATGACAATCTTTTCTTTGTTTTATATTTTTCATTAATCATCTTAACAATAAGATACTTTCATAATAAATCTGACATCAAAGCATCTCGCTTAGATATCTATTGTAAGCATCTCCATAACTACAACAAAAAGCTATAGGTTCGATATATTTCTTTGATATAAACCTGCAGTAATTTAAAATTTCTTGGTCACTCCACAATTACTTCTTTTAACTTCAACATATCTTTGATAGACACTTTTCTTCCTTAATGTCCATCAATTCAATTCTCGTGGTGCTCAAAAAAATATTCATTTTCAAGATGAATAAAATTCACATGAAGATCTTTCATTTGCTTTCAATCAATTTCTATAAATTATCTTAACACAAATATTACTTTCATTATAGATTATACTGATACAAAATTAAATTGATTTTCTAAAATTGATGTGGTTTTTCTAAGCATATTCAACACAATTTTCAGAGCATCATTCTCTGAGTCATAAATATGATTTAACTAGAATTTGAGAATTTTTTTGTTATGGGCCAAGGGCCTAATTTTTGTTATCTATTTTTGTGTCTTTATTATTATTAATTGCTCTAGTTTAGGATTTCATTAAGAGGGTCTTGTAGCCTATTTAAAGACAAGTTTGGGTCTGTATGAAGCATCCAAGTAGTTATCTATTCTCCCCTTATCTTGTGTATGAGATTTTTGGTAGCTCTCTCCTCCCGAGCATGCGCGGCCTAAGCAGACGAGATTCCGGCTCCAAAGTATCCCCTCCGCCTCCGGTCACTACTCTAGCAAACACATAACATTCCTTTGCTCCTAAATAATGTACAAAAGACTTCTTTAACAATCTTTTGGCTCCTCTTAGTCTCAAAAAATTGCATCAACAAAATTTGTCAATTATATATCACAGCAATACCCATCCCCAAAACTAACAAAATCTCAATAGGTATCTCACTGCAGCAAAGGCCTTACATTTACGCATTTTCTTAAAAACTAATTACACTTTTCATATGCTCTTTCAAAATATTTTCTTCTTAAACTCTTATTCAATATCATGTCAAAATAACATTCCATCCCCTTCTCTTCATCTTTAATTAAGATCATGTAATCTTCATTTTGAATGCAATAACGTGAACAAAGTTTCAAAATCTTTTGTCTCCTGCTTTACATTGCTTATATTTTTCTTTTTCTTCATCCTTAGTAACAAGTCTTTAGGAAATTATTAGTTTTTTTACTAATAATATAAGAATAGTGGTAGTAATTTTCTTTAAGAGCACTTATTTCCCTTAATATTTTTTAAAAACTCATCACCACAGCCTTCAAAGGATCCATATAGCCGACCCCACTATAGTGGGATGAAGGCTTGAGTGTTGTTTTATCACCACCCCCTGATCTCTTGAGCCTTATCAGGAATTGAAAAATTACAATAATTTTTTTATCCTTTAAACAATTAACATTTTTTACAACTAAATTTTAGATTTCATATTATATCAAATAACTAATAGTAGTGTCATTTTTTCCAATCTTTCTCCTCACTTGAACGTCAATAACCCTAACCTTCACCTATTTAAACCACCCTCCACCCTCTCCTCTAAATTTTGATTATTCAATGAAAAATATACAGTATTACTTTCCAAAATGTGATTATTCCATATAATTTGGTGATTATTAATGCATTTTTCAACAATCATTTGCCATCAGACAATAACCAAGAAAGTTGACTTAGTTTTCTAGTAATCAAATGCCAGCAAGAAAATAACTTAACTAAATTAAGTGAGGAATAAGAAAAACTATGAGTACTAAAAACAAAAGACTTATAGATAAAATTGTACTAGAACCCTTACCATCCTGCAGGTGGACCTGTTGCTCCATGGTCTGTAAGCGAATCTTCAACTCACTGTTTTCAGCAGTCAACCCCTTGGTATCCCTCTGTAGATACAAATGCAACTAATTAATCCATTCTAAACTTGCCCTGATAAGAACATATTTTTTTTTTAAAACATGAATCTCAAGAGATTGCAAATTCTAAATTAAAAGTTAGAGCCCTACTAAAACTAAACAAGCTCCCAAGACCACCTTTCAAATGCAGAACATCAGCCATAAATTAAATATTGGGCAAGTTAAGAAAATGGTGTACAAAAATTAAAATTCACTTTTATTTTCTAATATAGAGTTTTTCACCATATGCTCCACTTCAACTCACCAATATTCAAACTACCAGAAGTTCTCATATTTGTTAAAGAAGAAAATGTAAAAGCCCATTCTTAGGGCCCATGTAGATTCTCATTAGTCCCTCATCTTTGGAGTGGCATTCTCTCCTCATCTTCCTTCCTATATAAATGTATTCATCCTAGTTTTTTTGAGATAATAAGAAAAAGAGCTGTTTTCTCTCTCCTGTGGTTTTCTCTACATGGAATCAGACGTCAAACTGGTCCTAACAATCGCCTGTGGGCGGGTAGCTCTTTTCTTAACCACCCCCTTTGCTCCTCGTGTACGGATTGACCTTGGCCTAACTGCATATTGGTCTATCTGCCTGGTAGCCATTTTGCGGTTAAATTGTTTGTAACCGCAGCCTCCTCACTTTTCTCTCCCTCCGGTCCCTTCTCCACCCTCCTCCCTCTCTTTATAGAATTCTCTCGGGGCCCCACATCCTCTCTAATCGCCCTGCCTCTCAGCGGTTTCTTCTTTCCGTTGTGGTTCTGCCTGGTCTTCTTCTCGCCGCAAGTCGGCCATCCCATCTTCCTTCTCGGATTGCTTTAGTCGCGCAGACTGCTTGTCGCGCAGACTGCTTGTCGCGCAGACTGCTTGTCGCGCGGATTACCCTCCCCTGGTCGCCTCTCTGGCCGCTTTTTCTCTTTACCAGTCGTTCGAACTCGAGCCTTCTTCCCGCCTTTGCGAGCTTGCCTCCTCATCTTACTCGCTAGTTCCTCTTCTCGCTGCGAGTTGGTCCTTTAACTGCTACCTCTGCTTGTCGTTGCTGCTCAGTTTTCCTAGTCGCTTGTTCTCTTGCCGATGTTACTTAGTCGACCAGGTCGCGGTTCTCTGGCCTCCTTTTCGCCGGACGTGTTTGTCTCCGGACGATTATCGATGTTGCCTTCTTGCCGCAGACTCTTTTAGCCGTGGTTACTTCTTTATCCGCAGCGTCTCTTTTGTTTGTCGTTATTTGCTCCTATCTTGACCGCTCTCTGCTTCCACGCTGCTCACTGCTACTGCTGATTGTCTGCCTACTGGTCTAACCGCGCGTCCTACTTGCTCTGCTTCCTCTCTGGTCGCCGCTCCCCCTTCCCGGTCTTCCTATTGCTACTGAGGACTAATCTACTCGCTTGCCACTACAAGCTATGTTCGTTGGGGGTTCGGCCTGCTGCTAATTCCCCTTGCCTGGCCGCTTGTTTTCCTGCGGCTATGTTTGGACCTTCTCCTATCGTTGCTCACTCCGCTCCAACCGGCATTCAAAGTGACATTGTGGTCTTGCTCTCTGCAATATAGCAACTTCAAGAAATGCTCGGCCAATCCCCCGGCTCGGTTGTACCAATTTTTGATGGTGGTTTCTCCTGTTTTGCCAATAGCTCATCCTGGATTTTGGATTCCAGGGCCTCCCACCACATTACCTCTCGGCAACCTTCATGCTAATTGGACTCTGTGCACCCCAAGTTCATTACTGTTGCAAGTGGGGACACCATTCCTGTGTCTGGCTCAGCCGACATCGACCTTACTCCCTTCATCACTCTTCGCTCAGCTCTTCACGTTCTGGGCTCTCCTTTTAACCTTCTCTCTATTAGTCGTCTCAGTCACGACCTTGATTGCCACATAACATTTACCTCTACCCCCTGTGTTGTGGAGAATCGCAAGATGCAGTCTATCATTGGAAAAGAGCATCTTTCAAATAGTCTCTACATCTTTGACCTCCCATCCCCAATGATTCTCTCCTCGATTAGCTCTATTGAATGGCATCGGCGTCTTGGCCACGTCCCTTTATACTCCGCAAAGCTCTTTTTGATGCTTCCCTCCAAGATTTCACTTATGAATCTTGTATCTATGGAAAACATCATCGGTCTACGTTCTCACCTCATCCTGCTCGGAGTCCTGCTCCCTTTGACCTTGTTCACTCTGATATATGGGGACCATACAAAGTCGCTAGTGTTTTTTGCTATTGTTGCTTTGTTACGTTTGTAGATGATTACTCTCGAGTGACATGGTTGTATCTCCTTCGTGATCGTTCTAAACTACCTGGTGTATTTTTTTTCTTTATCATTGAAACTCGCAACCAGTTCTCTAATATAATGAAAACTCTTTGTTCTGACAATGCACGTGAAAACACTAGTCATGCGTTTAATGACCTGTGCGCTGAGTTTGGGATCATCCATCAAACCTCGTGTGTCTACACCCCCAACAAAATGGTGTTGTTGAACGAAAGAATCGTCACCTCCTTGAGGTTACCCGCTCTCTAATGTTCCAAATGAATGTTCCCAAACAATAATGGAATTCCGCGGTCTCTATTGTTTGTTCTCTTTTTAATCGCATGTCTTCCTCTCTTCTTAACTTTACGGTTCCCTTCACCCTTCTGTTTCCCTCCAAACCTCCTTTTTTCCCTCACCCATCGTGTGTTTGACTGCGTATGTTATGTTCATCACCTTAGGTCGTCCAATGACAAGCTTGCTTCTCGTGCCACAAAATATATGTTTATTGTTACTTCTACTTATGTCACCTTTCTTGAAAACCAGCTCTTTCACCTTCCACCTACTGCTCCTTTGCTTCCGCCTCTTCTTCTGAGGCTTGTTGTTTCTATTCCGTCAGACCTTCCTCCTCTCCTTACCACGTAAATCCCACCAACACCACCTCTCCTTTCCCCACCTATCCCCCTGAGACCACATCTCCTCTGTGTGTATTCTCTTCGTCGTCCTTTGACTGCTACCCACAGGGAGATGCCCTCCTCCAATGATATTTTGCAGCCTGCAGATCCGGCAACTGTCTCCACTGGTCACCCACTGGCAAATTATGTCTCCTTCCACCGCCTCTCTTTGGAGCTCCAGCATTTTGCAACTTCTTTATCTTCTATCTCCCTTCCTACTTCTGTACGGGAGTCTCTCCAGAATCCGGGATGGTGGGCGATCATGGAAGAAGAAATGACTGCTCTTTGGGCGAACCAAACTTGGGATCTTGTCTCTCTTCCTCCCGGTCAAACCTGTGTAGGTTGTAAGTGGGTATTTACCGTCAAACATGGTCCGGATGGGACAATTCAACGTCTGAAAGCTCGTCTTGTGGCTCGGGATTTTACTCAACAACAAGGTCTGGATTATGAGGAGACCTTCACCCCGGTTACCAAACTCAATATTGTTTGTGTTTTGATCTCCCTAGTTGTCCACCGACATTGGTCGTTGCATCAATTGAATGTAAAGAATGCATTTCTCAACGATGATTTGCAGGAGACTGTTTATATGCAACAACCTCCCGGGTTTGAGACGACGGGGGAGTCACTTGTATGTCATTTGAAGAAATCACTTTATGGTCTCAAACAGTCTACTCGTGCTTTATGGTCTCAAACAGTCTACTCGTGCTTTATGGTCTCAAACAGTCTACTCGTGCTTTATGGTCTCAAACAGTCTACTCGAAGTTGGATTTATACGAAGCTCGGCTGACTTCTCCCTATTCACCCGTCATCAATCAACAGGCACCGTGATACTCCTTGTGTATGTTGATGATATTCTTATCACTGACAACGACTCCACGGGGATACAGCAAGTAAAGCAATATTTAAACTCAGTTTTTCAGACAAAAGGCCTGGGAAATCTTCGGTACTTCCTTGGACTTGAGGTCGCACGACGTCCTGATGGCCTAGTCTTATCCCAAAGGAAGTACTATATTGATCTTCTTCGGGATGCCGGCTACTCGGGGTGTAAATCTGCGAACACACCTATGGGTGTCAATCACAAGTTGTCTGCACAAGGATCTGACTTAAACTCGTTGCTTATAAATCCATAGTACTATCGATGCTTGGTGGGGAAGCTAATTTATCTCACGGTTACATGACCTGGTATTTCGTTTGCAGTTGGGGTTGTGAGTCGATTTATGCATGCTCCTCGGACATCTCATCTTCAAATCGTCAAGCGCATTCTCAGATATTTGAAGACTGCTTCAGGACAAGGACTTGTCTACAAATCATCTTCCACTCTGTCTGTTGTTGCATACTCTGATGCTGACTATGCGGGTTCTCTAGATGATAGGCGCTCCACAACTGGTTTTGTACATACTTTGGTGGAAATCTTATTACCTGGCATACCAAGAAGCAGTCTGTTGTTGCTCGTTCGTCTGTTGAGGCCGAATACCGTGTTATGGCTGCAGTTGTCTCTGAGCTCACTTAACTTGAGAGTCTCCTTAATGACTTAGGAGTCAAACTCTCCTCTCCAGCGACCTTGTTTTGTGACAGTCAGGCAGCGATACATATTGCTAAGAATCCAGTATTCCATGAGCGAACCAAGCATATTGAAGTTGATTTTCATTTCATTCGGGAGAAAGTTCAATCAAAGAAATTGGAGTTGGAGCATGTTCCTGTTGCAGAGCAAGTTACTGACATCCTCACCAAAGCCCTTTCTCGACCGCTTTATCATCAGTTCTTATTCAAGCTTTAGTGCCTACGACTTGTATGCTCCAGCTTGCGGAGGAGTGTTAAAGAAAAAAATGTAAAAGCTCATTCTTAGGGGTCATGTAGATTCTCATTAGTCCCACATCTTAGGAGTGGCATTCTCTCCTCATCTTCCTTCCTATATAAATGTATTCATACTAGTTTTTTTTGAGATAATACGAAAAAGTGCTGTTTTTCTCTCTCCTGTGATTTTCTCTACAATATTAAATTTTTTGAAACAATACTCTTAACATTGCAGCACAAAATATTGAGTAAAAGAAACTCTTGGGCTTTGCTTTCTCCCAAGGCTAATTGACTAAAATGCTTGGGATTCCTGAAGTGCAATAGTTCAATTAGATGTTACAATTGGATGTACCACATTAGGTGGTTCTAGCTTGATCCTGTTATGAATGAGCATGAAAAGATGCGCACTGGGCTGGACAAAATTGACTTAACAAAGAAATTTTGAAGTGGCCTATTTCCTCAAGCTGGTCTGGACATTACTGACACATGTATTATCCATACAACCCTCTTGTATGCATCCACCAATCTAATTATGTATTATGTGTCACCAAATAATACATATTAATAGAAAAAATATATCCAGAAATATTGTTCTTACGTAGTATAATACTTTTAACATATGAATTACATTGAAGTTCTGTGTTGGCCCACAAACATGAAAATAGAGTAGGATTATATTTTCTACTTATTAGATATAAATTTAGCCCTTACAGAGAAATATATACCCCCATAAAGACATAATATTAAATGTTACTGCAAATTTGCTGCCGTCTCATTGAACACATACCTGCAGCATGGTTAACTGAGCTGACAGCGTGGTTGCTTCTGTTTGGAGAGTCTGAACTTTCCGTTCCAACTCTGAGATGTAGCGCATCTTCCTTTCTTTTGATCGAGCAGCAGATTGTCGGTTTGCCCAAATTCTACCATATGTAGACAGAGTTGTCAGTTATTATATAAACAGAAACAGTTCTAAAGGAACTTACAAGCAGGCTATAATTTGGTTAAAAAATAAAACTAGAAACAGAATTGAGACAGTAATACAGTAACAGAACTGTGATTTTTAAAAAAATAACATTCATTTTACTGCATGGCAGATAAAAGTTTATAATTGAAATTGGAAGAAAAATATATATCTTTGTGATTACATTAATGCATTGAAATTTGAAAACAGGTGATGACATCTACATTCAAGTATAAAGTCAGTAGTACCAAAGTGCATGACCATCGTCAAAGTTAATAATCCTTCTAATTAGGTAGGTAGGAAAGTCAAAGGTATGGCTATACATAGCCAGTGCCTGATGTTTTATCGCATTGATGAAATAAGCTGCAAAAGCAAGCCCAACATGGTCCGATAAGGCTGGAATCAGGAATGGATCAGAGGAGGCAGGTTAAATTTGTTATCCGAAAATATTCATGTGCATGGACTAGAGAAGTATTATGGAGGAGGCGACCAACAATCAATGAGAAGCTTTGTGAACACAATTGCATGCTTCAGGTGGTCTAACAAATCATCAGTACTTGGAAGAGGGTATTTTATTTGGTGCTTTATAGTCGCCGAACATATGCTTGCTTCTATTTTTTTCTTTAACACCATAAGGATAGGAGAGCAACAAAACAAGCTACTTGGCCATTTTAATCCTTGGGCTGAGCAGCCCAAAAACTTGTCTTCTAATCACCTTATTCTCGACTACTAAAATGTAATGCATCGCTATGTTTGATAGAGGAGCATCCACAATATGAAGGACTTTGTGTTTTGATGTTCTTGGTTTTATGAGTAGTCGACATTGCACCCTCAGGCTCCATAATCTATACAAACAATAGGAGGTACTGTGGTAGACAATGACTAATCAATTTATCTGACCAGTAACAATGAAGTTGAATGATTATTCATTTGTATGATGATTGACCATGTAACCATTCCCTTCTTTGGAGAGTCAATATTCTTGAGCTCAACAGTAGTAGATTGCATCTTGGTCCCAAAAGTGTTGTCAAGGAATACTGACAAATGTTGATAGGAACTAACTCACATGGTGCTTCGTCAGCGGACTTTAGTTCGCATTGTAAATTTGAGCTCATCCCGGCCTCTCACTGGGCCTATCCAAGCACGTAAGTGTTGGATGTGGTATTTATAAGCCAAGAGTATGGACAAGGCTGTAGAAATTAAATTTTTTAATACCAGTGTCCATGATAATCGAGATCGCCGCATGCTTCACCTTAATTCGCAGGGTGAATTATTATTTATAGTTATATGGACCATATGAAGGGCTCTTGCTTTTCCTTTTAAGCCTAGCTGTGAAGGAAAAACTAAAGTCCAACAACATATTAATGAGTCCCAGCGTTCAGTCCATATTGGCGATGACAATTATTTTCCATTGATGACACCTTTCTACAAAAATGAAGAATTTGAGTGAACTGCAAAGCCATCTCTAAAGTAACCTTCTATTGTAAAGTTTAATTTGATTTAACTGCAGAACAAGTTTACACTCAGCTATCTCAATAAAGGTGAATATGCAATCAACATATAATGGTCTCTCTGGTTAGCTAAATTTATACATCAAAGAAATCAGACAAGAAATCCAAAATTACTATGAAATCAATCCATCCATCCAGATAGCCGTAAAACTCTATGAAATATGAGTATCATTGCAAAAGAACTGGTAAACACAAAATATACACATTCTTCCATTGTAGAATAAACAAAAAATGTTAGATATACTAGCATTCTAGATTCAAATCATAATATCTATGTCCTCCATCTATGAACAAAGAATGGAGTTGTCAACCCTTTCCCTTCATAATCCCTTTGACTCCAATATATTTGACTAAGTTAAATGGAATTACATTAGAGTTAGCATTTTCAGTTTCCCTAGAAAACAGTAGGACAGAGAGCGTTATGCATCACTTTTCCATTCTTCATTAGCATTTTTAATGATCAAATGGCATGAATCATTCTGCAAAAGTAAGATTACTTTTATTATAGCAACAACTGCTAACCATGTTCCTATAAATTTGATTGAAACATGATATATTACATACTAATGCCTAATCATGAAATTCTACATGTATACATTGAATAAAATTCTTCAAAAATGGGATGGTTTGGAGGGGCATTTTGTAAGGAATCGATGTCTGAATAACTTTATGAGTGAAAAACAGAACCTCTTAGCTCGCTTTGGATCAACAAGAGCGAGATCAGCAAGCTTTGCAGCCGACATGGCCTTCTTTGAATCTGCATGTGATTGACCCTCCAAACCAGATGCCAAAAGCTCAGATTTTACGGAAGTGGAACCATCCATGGAGTAACTATGTTGGTGCCTAAACTTTGGCTTTTCATTAGAACTTGATGCCAGGTTTTCAGTATGTTGTGGAGGGGCAGAAGGAGCTGCTGCACCCGAAGGATCGCCCGCCGGTAAGGCCCCCCCTCCTGAAGTTCCAGCAGACGTGTTGAACTTTTCAAGATCAATGTACATTGAAAAGAGGTCTTCTTCAGTGTCATCAGAAAAAGATGGGCCATCCATGCACCCTACCACTCCAAGATCACTGTCAAAACTGATATCATCGGGAAGACTAGGAATCTCCGAGTGGGCGCGGCGGTGGCATATGTTCCGAGTAGGGAAATCCGGCATACTGCTAATGTCCTGGCTGAACCACTTCGTATCAGAGGAAACATCGGCTTCAATGCCAGATTCTGAGGTAGCCAGAGCCGGAGAAGAAGAAGACGAAGGCATAGTCACAGATTTCACAGGAAAATTGCTGGTGGTTGAGCCAAAAGGAGCATAGCGACACAAATCTGGCGGAGAACCACCACCTCCACCTCCCTGACTCATGAATTCTCTCTTCCCAACGAGATCGCCTATCCTTCAACCCCAAGCAGCTTCTTGATAATGCCCAATGATAACGAAATTAAGCGAAGATGCCTCTCACAAATGCCTGACATAGGTAAAACAAAGAGGTTCCTGAAAGAGTGACGGATCCTCAACAACAGAAATAAACAAAGAATAATACCAACAGATCAGCATTGACAAAATGGCCACAACGAAACCCTAGTAAACGAAGATTGCGCCACGTGAAAGGAACAGTAGTCTATAACTTTTGCCTTTCTCGAGAAAAAACGGGTACTAATTAGCTTGAACGAGAAGCTATAATATAACCACATTCAGAAAACAAATAGATCAAAAAACAGCGATCTTCGACCAGAAAATGCTATCTCACCATGTTCAGAGCGGAAAACTTTGCAATCCGGCGATCCGAGCCTTCTACGGCGGAATGGAGGGCGAGAGAACGGCCAAGAGAGAGCCCAATGCACGAATGGACCGGATCTGATCTCGCCGGCGGCGAGCAGAAATGCCAACGATCAGGTTCGCCGTTACCCCGCCAACCCTAGGGTTGGGGAGAGGAGCACGAGGAGACTGGGAAGGCAAATGGAGATGCTCCTTATCAAATGAAGGTTGCACATCCAAATTCCAAACAATCAATGTTTTTTTTTCAAAAAATAAAGGGGAAGAGAGTATTTCAAGAGGAGGGAGAACATTTTCTCTTTTTACAAACTTAAAAATAATATTTTATTGACAATTTAATTTTAGCTCTTTATACATAATGTTAGTTATGTAATGCAAAATAATTCTCAACATATTTTGTAAATTGATAATTATCCGTACTATACAATAAAAAAAATTGATGGTGTTATATAAACATTTATGGCAATAAATATAAACTAACTTTTAACATTATTTGAGGTCTTTTTAAATACTATACATAAATCAAATAAAAATCCTAAAAATCACATTCTATCCTATTTGAGCCTTTCCCTTTGTGTGATAGCCAAACGGCCCTCCACCTTTTCTCGTGTGAACCCTTGCTACCCCCTTCCTCGTCGGTGCGAAATGGAGCCGCCACCTCCCTTATTTAAGGTCGGCGGCATAGGCTTGGTTGCTATCTATCTTCTTCAACTTTTTTCCTCTCTTGGCCATGGAAACAAGGTATTTATCAAACCCTAAACCTCTCATTCTCACCTTTATGGTGGTCAGTTTATCGCAGTAGACATGGGGCTGGCGCAGCAGGGGCCATGATTGGACAGGGTCTGATTGGGCAGGGAATGCCCATGAATGCAAATCTACTGATTGGGCTCACCTCCACAAGCCATGCCTTGTAGGAGCATTGACTACAGGTCCTCAAGAAGCAATGGCACGACAGCACGGGGTTGTAATATTGACATAATCAAAGATATATATACAAATTCAGTGACAATGGTGAGGATATTTGGAGGATTAACACGGGAATACTCTATCACGGTTGGCTTACTTCAAGGTTCAGCTTTAAGTCCTTATCTCTTTACCCTTATCTTAGATGAGCACACCAGACATATCTAATAAGTAATACCTTGGTGTTTATTATTTGCGGGTGATATCCTTTTGGTTGATGAGACATGCGAGGATATAAACGCAAAACTTGAATCTTGGCAAGATACTTTAAAAAAGGGGTTTTGGGTTGAGTCGAGCAAATACAAAGTACATGGAGCATAAATTTAGCAGTACAAGAAGGACGGATGACTTCGTTATTAAGTTGGGTGATCAAGATATTTCTCATAGTGAGTGTTTTAAATATCGTTATTGTTAAAAATAACTCAACTGCAATTAACAATGGTATGAAAATAACAAACTTTTTATTTTCAAAAAATTTGAATATTACAAAGGGTATGACCTCCTTTTATAAAAACAAAGAGGGTGAAAAAAATTACAATTTGACAGTGTGGGACTAAATACAATAATATGCGCAGGGACGACTAGCACGTACACTACGGTCAGACCTGCAGTCAGACATGCTAACTGCACAGGATGTGCGGTTAGACCATTCTAACTGCCCAGGATGTGCGATTAGACCATGTTAACCGCCCAGGATGTGTGGTTAGACCATGCTAACCGCCCATAATAGCCAACATTCAAGAGTAGGTACTAAGGATGAATCTGTCGGTGTTCATCATCAGACCACGCGGTTAACACATCTTCATCCTCAAGCATTACAAGGAGCAATTGATGCGGTTAGATCAACCCTAACCGCCTGACCACAACTATAGTTAAACCAGTTTAATTGGCAGTCTTCTTATGTTCTAACAGTTAATTGCCACCCAAGCTCTGATTGTCTGAGTTAAACATTGACTACCATCGTTTAGAAGGAAAAGATATTTGGAATTTAAAGATATATAGAGAGAGATACTTTGATACACGTCAATTCCATCTCTAAATAGCTTCCATTTTAAAATACTTCGCTCTAGCAACTTCTTTTTTGCTGATTTGATTAGATCATCATTGTTAATAGCACTCCTCAAATAGATACTAGCAACCCCATAATTAATACAAAACAACACCTATTACACAGCGTGTGGATCTAGTAAATAACATGTAGGGGTGCATTTTTTATTTTTTATTTTCAAAATCCAATAGTACAAAATTGTCAAATTTGTGACACGACAAAAGTCGTGCAAAATTTTATTCAATTGTCTAAATTTAAAAAACACATGTATGGAAAAAAAAATTACAATTGTCTATGACGAGTTTTCATTTTTTGAAAACGATCAATCACATCATCATCACAAAAATTCAAAAAAAAAATCTCTTTCAATAAAAGTAACTAAACAATTATTCAACATTTGATCACTCATGTTATTTTGCAGCTTGTTTTCCACATAATTCATAACTGAGAACACTATCTCAACACTTGCAGCAGTCACATGAAGAATCATCATCAACTTTAAAAGTTGTTAGATTTGTTGATAAATAATATAATTCCATATTTCAATCAGCTTCATAGAGAGATGACAGTTCCTTCAAAGTAGAAAATCTCTTATCGTTTCTTATATCATTCAAACAGATTGATTTGAAGTAAACAAGAGTTTTCTCTATCATTTTGGGACAACTTTTTTTGACAATTTGAATTGATTACTAAATTTTATAATTTCATTATAATTTATGTACACATGTAAATAGAAGATTTCTCGACAACAATGTGACAACTTTTTTCAACAAACTTATTTGATAACTACTTTTTAACTCATAATATCTGAATCTAAATTATAAGATATCAAAGGATGTTTCTCCAAACATTTTATTGAATTAGATTGATCTCCTTGCAGAAAACTCTCCTCTATTGACGAGCAGATAAGCTAACACAAATATTCGTTTTCTGTAAAGTGTAAATCACATCATATTCGTCTTAAATCCTAATAATGACAGTCTAAAAACATAATAAAATCAGTGAAGAACAAAAAGAAATTATAGAAAATATTGGATGTCTTGCCCTAAACTGCACATCAAAATGTGAAATTGAAAAGGATTTCTTATAAATCAAGAAAAATGCGATGAGTGATGACCTATGGTCTGCCAAAACTGTCGATTGTTGAAACTGTTATGCGCCCCTAGAGTCTAGAACAACCGAACACTTCAAGGATGAACTCTGACCAAAAGATGGAATATGTACAATCCGGGCTCGCGAGAGCAGAAGGATCTAGGAAAAGAGGGGAGAAGGCGAGACAGACCCAGGGAGAGGGCCACTCTCGAGGTGGGAGGGTCCAAGGAGAGGGTCACTCGCGAGGTGAGACAGACCCAGGGAGATGGCCACTCGCTGGGCGAGAGGGCCCAGGGAGAAGACACATCGCGAGACGAGAGCCGATTCGCTAGGCGAGAGAGATCGCGAGAGAGGGCCATTCGCGAGGCAAGGGCCCACTCACAGGGCGAGAGGGAACCGGCGAGACGGGTTACCCGCGAGGCAGGATGAGGTAGAAGAGGGATGAGCTCTCACCCACGAGACGTCGCTCTCGTCGAGCGTCGGTTCGCCGATGGGCCTAGCGCCGGTTCGACGGTTGGTCGAGTGTCGGTCCAGTGGGAAGACAGTTTTTACCTTTTTAACCCCAGGTGATTTTACGCTTTTGTCCTTTGTGGTCTGCATATAGCCCTTCAGAACAGCGGAGTTTGGCTGTTGGCAGACCCAACGTAGGGTACTTTGGTAATTTCAGGTCGGTTCAGTTTAGTTATTGGCAGATCAAACTCAGAGGCCTATAAATAGACTGGTAAGGTGCCTGTAAGAAAGACATTGACTCTTCTTCTTCCACTAAGGCACCTAGTGTAACGGCCCGGCCCGTAAGCTAAGAGGCTGCCGCACCCACTATGGGCCGCACAGCGTGGCCGTAGACCGGCATCGTTAAAGGGTGTCCGGGTTCGAAACTCGGCATCAACAACCTACTGTGCTGAGAAACAGGCTAGTGATGGGTTGGGGTGGCGCTGGGCTGCAGTCCTTTAACGGTGCCGGTCTACGACCACGATGTGCGGCCCATAGCGGGTGCGGCAGCCTCTGAGCTTACGGGCCGGGTTGTTACAAAACAGCTCAGTTGGTGATGAGGGCTGTTGAAGGCGCCTTATGAAGGGTGTCCGGGTTCGAAACTCGCCAACAACAACCTACTGTGCTGAGAAATAGGCCAGTGATGGGTAGGGGTGGCGCTGGGTTGCAGCCCTTTAACGGTGCCGGTCTACGGCCACGCTGTGCGGCCCGTAGACCGGCACCGTTAAAGGACTGCAGTCCAGTGCCACCCAAACCCATCTTCGGCCTGTTTCTCAGCGCGGTAGGTTTTTGCAAACACAAGGTTTCGAACTCGCGCTGCCTTCATAAGGCACCTTCAACAGTCCTCATCACCAACTGAGCTGAGAAACAGGCCGGAGATGGGTTTGGGTGGCACTGGACTGCAGTCCTTTAACGGTGCCGATCTACGGCCACGCTGTGCAGCCCATAGCGGGTGCGGCAGCCTCTGAGCTTACGGGCTGGGCCGTTACACCTAGCTCAGCACTGGCTAGGGAGGGGAAGAACCTTTAGTTCTTCCGAGTAAGAGGTGGGACCTCCGAGCTGAAGCCCACGGTCTATTTTTAGTCTTCGAGACTCTCGCCCAAGGAGGAATTCGAGAAGATTAGGTGTGAGCTGCAGCCTTAGATCTGAAATCTAGGAGGAGTCAGGCTTCTGGCTTCAAAATTTTTGGTGAGGTGAGTGTGGATCGCAACCTACACAGAAGAATCTTGAACCACTTCATGGCAGGAGATCTTGGAGAAGGAAACGAGGGCGGGTCCCAGAACCCAGGAGGGTACGTTGGGAGAGAGGAATCCATGGCATCCATCGGAGGCATCATGGCCATGTAGGAGATCTCGCGGCGAGGTGATTGCTCGACCCCCCTGCCTCAGGCATCCGGTCTCACGCCTCAGGAGAGGCTCGTCTCGGTAAGAGTCGGAGAGGATGCGCCGGGGGCGGCCTGGGAAGGAGAAGGTGGTGGAAGGCAGCAGGCAAGACCTGGCGGGTAGGGATTTGTTCCCCAGTTTCGCGAGTGCCGTCTCGCCGAGAGATGTCGTCGCGCGAGTGGAGGTGGCGAGACCCTTGGCGAGAGGGTCCCCTTTTTGCGAGTTGATCCTTTCAGATCCCGTACCAGAAGGGTTTCGTGAGCCAGAGATGACCTACTATGTGGGGAAAGACGATCCTCTCCAACACTTACAATGGTTTGAAGATGCGGTCTCGATTAGGCCGATGACGGACGCATTCAAGTGTCGTCTTTTCACCATCACCTTGAAGGACAAAGCTAGGGACTGGTTTCATCAACTCCCGACGGGATCGATATATGGTTTCGAGGACTTGAGTAGGAGCTTCCAGCTGCGCTTCTCGACCTCGAAGAAGAGAAAGAGGAACCCGAAGTCGATTTTTCTGATCAGGCAGAAGGTTGATGAGTCCTTAGCCCAATACGTGGACTGCTTCCATGAAGAAATCTTGGACATCCAAGAGGTGCCAGGATTTGCTCTCCAGATGGTCTTCACCATCGGGCTAAGGGAGGGCTTCTTCAAGATGAGTTTGAATAGGAAGGCATCGTTGTCGTTTGAAGGATTGATGGAGAAAGCTGCGAAGGAGATAGCGAAGGAGGCCGCGAACCCGACGTTGGCTAGAAAGTTGGCAAGATTGACGGAGGTGGAGTCGAGAGAATCAGGAGGAGCGAGGCAACAGGAAGGAAGGAGGAGGGAAGAGCCAAGGGCTCCGGTATACCAGGAGTTGGGTTGGAGGCAGCCATGAGGCCCTATTCAAGGGCCCGAAAGAGGTTTTCCCCAAGGGGGAAGTAACTACTAGGGAGGACCAGGAAGATTCAACCAGCCGGGGTGGGGACATGGTGTAACACCTCTACCCGTCAAGAAGAATATAATAGAGGGTCCGGTCGGGGCCCCACACCATATTCCACAAACAGGCGGAGACGTTATGAAAGAATATCAAAACCAACGCATTCTAACACAGAGCATTCTAGCGGAAGCTTCACGGTTGAAACCTTGAACTCAAGCAAATCAAGAACTGTCCACTAAAAACATAGGAATGTATACAACCAAAGTCTTTGGCCTTAAGGCCTTACAAATTTCTCTTAACAAATGTGTGGTTTACAGACATCGGCACGCAGGCCGGCCATACATGAACAAGAAGAAACAAAACAAAGCCTTCGAGGGCAGCGACGCAGCTTGGACTTCAACCCGCTAATTCCCGCTTGGACCAGCACCTCTTGCACCTGCAAGAACCAATCCACCAAGTTGTGGCAAACAGGGCAACAGTCAGCATTCAGCTGACCAATTATAACGACCCTGCCCCTGGCACGGGGCAGCGAAATTCCATCCCTGCATAGCAATTTTCCAATATGATATATAGCAAACCACGCAAGACATGCACGATCGCACAGTCAATACATATCACAAATGCCGGCACGACGGCCCGACGCTCCGTGCACTCAGGGCACATTCGGGTGTACCGGAAACACCGGATCCCACCAATGAGCATTTAGTCCGGCACGTAGGCCCAAGACTCTTATTATGCCTCTGACGAAAGCCCAATGCCTTGGCGCTCTCATGTCCAGCCTGCATAACGCAGGTACGGATAAGCCACCCCCTGTTGCTCAAATCGCCTTGCCACTACCAAGTACATCGTACCTGAGGCCACAAATAAAGGCGCGGGTCGGTTTCACCTTGCCTGTTCGGCACGAAGCCTCATTTTATATAGTTACAGCCCAACGGCTCAACACCACGTAAAGTGACACTCACGGTCACAAGAGTTGAACCAACTCTCACAATTTCCTGGACTTCCTCCAGTACTTCCTGCTGCACCAAGCAACAGGTATGCACCACAGATTGCACACAAACAATCAAATACTCGGAGATTCCTCTGAATGCAAACAAGCATCACCAATCCAGACCAGCACGTCCAGATGGGCTTCACACAGCATGTAAGACCCCTTTTTTTTCTTTTTCAACCACCTGGGTCTTAGGCCCAGAATCGCCGCTTTGCGGTGACACCTTCACGTCCTGAAGGATCATCACCACAAGGCGCCGATTCTGCCGGCCAATTCGATCACAAAAAAGTAGCACAATAATTGAAGTAAGAACAATGCAGTCTACAATAATAAATCACATGTATATAAGATAAAATCTCCACGAAGGGAGTGTCCACAGAATATCAATAATCAGAGTACTGTAAATGCGGGCTTATGCCCGATACATCATTTCCTCACTACAATCTCTCAAGCGAAAGCAAAACAGAAACTACTCAAGGTCGAGACTCACGGTCCCGGCTGTATGAACTCCGGAGCTAGACTGCCCCATCTCCAGGCGCACCGATCTCTGGGGATGCTCCTCCATGCTGGGCTCCACGATCCCCTAAATGATGCGGTTCGAAAACCGTTAGTCATAAAGACTAAGCCCTATCATCCCCCACCCCTTCACCCATGGCTCCTAGGTACCGAGCGGAGAGGAAGAAAGGGAAGGACATGATGGTGGAGAATAAAAGTAAACAGGTGATAGTGGACTTAATTTAGCAAGTTGTATTCGGTGAGCAGTTAATATGAATGTTATAATAGGTCTAGCAATAAGAAAAGCAAATATATGAATTTAAACCTTCACTTATGCGAGAACACATAAGCAAAATGGATCTTTTGCAAGGCTCCCATCGTATAAGTGTCCCATACCACTTATACCTTGGGGTGTCGGTTATCAAACAACAATGGTTATTATATATTGAAATTAACCTTTGATTTATAAACTTGCCCACACAAGCTTATAGACCAAGGGGTCGTTTTGCAGGTCCTAATGTATAAGCATCTCATACCACTTATACTTTAGGTGTCAGGGTTAAATGAATCGATTATGCTATGACATGCTAGTGGGTATGATGAAACATGCAAGTGCAACTCACACACCCGACTCTGTGCACACAGACCTTTAGTTCCCCCTTTCGGAGCCGTTACCTCCCAGGATACCTCCGTAGTGGCGGACGGAAGCGGTGGGTTGGGCCTCGCCCACCTCAAAACCAGTAAAAGCACCACTGGTCTGACCTATCGTACGCCTCAACGCTTGGTGCACTAAGCGGACGCCTGCGTACTCTTGCCGGCTGGCGCACCGGACTTCTGTTGGCGAAGTGCTAATCACCCCGCCGAGTCAACGATATCGGTGTCGGTGCAATCGAACTCCCCGATATCGAAAAACCCACCACCTTAACTTTTCCTATCTTATGCACATGCAAGTTTATTCGTAAACACACAAAACCGAGCCAAAGCTCCCCGGACCAAAACGTCCGTCTCCAAACCAACCGAGCCGAAGCTCCCCGGACCAACACGTCCGTCTCCAAACCAACCGAGCCGAAGCTCCCATCAATCTTCCTGTGCCAACAGTGTTTGTGAAAGGTGCAGCCCTAGTTACTAGGTTACTCTTGTCGGTTTGTTATTACAGTTTACATTAGCCCAGGACTGCCCCCGATATTCCCCGTGAAGGGCTCTCAAGGGGCACTAGGAACCAAGACGGCGGCATTACGGCCCGAAGTTCCCTTTCGCAAGGCACTTATTATTATTGGTTTATCTCCCTTAACCCGATTCCCTTCTCATATTACGATAGACTATCCTAGGGTGATTTTTAACCTTCCTCTCTTCGGGAAAAACGATCTTTCGCCGAACCCGAGCATCTGTTAACTCTAGCTATCACCACTTCTCGCTACTCTTTATATCTTCCTATTGCGATTTCCTCCACTATTGCCCACCCAGACAAAATGATTAACTCCAATGTCTTCCTCAGATCATGCCCTATTGCAATTCACAAATTTGTTATATGCTGGCCGATCTAGACTATATGTCGAACCGGTTATGCAATGATCTAATACTCATCCAAATGCCCTAAATTATTTATTGGGAACTTATCATGATATAATTAGCCTAAATCCAGAAAATGGTAATTTTCCTAATTTATCTGATGTTTAATTAAATTCCCCGAGAGTCCCAAGGGCTACCGGTTTGAACATGAACTACCCTAAGTAATCATGCAAGATGTCCAGCAAATTTATGATAAATAGTAGGTTATCTCAATAGGTTAAATCCTAAGTATCATAATTTTTCTATCATCAAAAGGGCATGAAAACTATTTTAGAAATAATCTCTAACTTCTGTTTTTTATGAATCAAGAATAGAAAATATTCTTCCAAAAATTATAAATAATTTATGCCATGCAGATAAAGGCCTAAAATTAGCACTGGCCAAGTTTCATAATTTTCCAGCAAGTAGTTTATCCATAATTAATTTTTAAACAACAAACCTCTTTCTAATATCTGTGAACAAAGTACTAGATTTACTCAACATAAAATTCTATAAAAATTCAGGGATCAATGTTCTACTAGTCAAGATCTAAACCCAGAATTTTAACTGATTATAATTAATTTAAAACCTCCAAATATTTGAAACAACAAATCGGGCTAATAATCCTTTAACACATAAAGTATAATATTTATTAATCATAAAATTTCAGGAAAATTACCATAAGTCTAAAACATCCTAAAACTCCCTCCTCCCGAGTTTCATGATTTTTAGATTAGATTTAGTGCTTAAAATAACTAAATTACATTTCTATCCTAATTCAAAATCTCAACTTTCGAGGTACCTAATTACCTCCAATTCCTTCACTATTTCAACCAGAGGGTTTTCAGCATATCATGCCACTCTCTTCCAAATTTCAAGGGCATACAAGAGCTTTTGCTCTTATGTCCTTCACAAACCTCAAAACCCTTCATTTAAGGTTTGAGCTTGGATCCTAGGGTGAGTCAACCCTAAACCACTCCATTTTTCTCCAAGCAGGTTATAACCCCCTTCTAAGTCAGAGGTCGGAATATCAGCCTCTGTTGAGGTGATTTGACCTCTCCGAACTCTTAGTGCACTTTCTACTAAAAGTCGTCTCACTAATGCCTAGTTAAGGGTAGAAGATTTCTCACCCAAAACTCCTCCAAATCAATTGGAATTTTGTACAGACCTAGGTTTTATAGCCAGGGACCACTCACCAAAATTTGGGAGGGTTTGGAGGTCATTTGACCACCTAAATAAATTCCTCTAAGTTTATTAAATTAAAACAAAACCTTTAGGAAAAGTATCTCCAAAAATTCCCTTCGTCTGACTTCTCGCGCTCCGCCGCCAGACCCGCCTCAACGTCCTTCCACTTTTTATTGTTGAAAACTAGGCGGCGTGAGATGCGGTGCGAGAGTTCCAAGGCACGCAGCTAGGCGTGGGAGGTCTTCAGCACAAGGTCCCGCGAGGATTCCTTCTCGACGGAGTCAGCTTTTGGACCTCCATAAAGACTATAGCCGAGGGATAAGGCGTGGCTAGTGGGAGCGTCCTGCTCCTTCCATGAAGGAAGGAGGGCAGAGACTGACACCCTGTTCGCGTCCTTCTCCCATAATAGAACCGGGTCGCCGGCGGCATCCTGTACCACGGGACCCATGTTGTAGTTCTGGTGCGAGGAAGGGGTTGGGCGACTGGAGGAGGCAGCCTCACGAGAGGGAGACCTGACTGGTCGAATTGAAATGTGGACAGGTTGGTCGGGTAGAGCCGTCTCGCGGGTAGGCAAGACGGTATGTCAAGGGGGCAATCGAGGAGATTGAGATTCTCCTATAGAGATGGGGCTTAGGGACCCCGACATCTCTTTCTTCTCTTCCTGGACCTTCTCCTTTTTCCCTTTGGGGAAGGACACAACCTTCTTCATACTTTTCTTGGGGCTGGAGCGAGAGGGAGCGGCGCCTTCGGCGGGCCTCTTCTTGAAGGAGGGGGCTAAGGACTCTTTTGCCGCCTCTATCGCCATGCTTGCGAGAGCGAGACCCTTGGTCGGCTTAGCGTTGCTCTTATAAGGGGGGTGGACTGGGACGTTCCTCTCTCCTAAATAAACAACTGGACAGTAAGAAGGTGATATGAAATAATAACTGTGAGACCAAAGGGGTGCGAGCGCACCTTCGCCGGGAAGCACGGGAAAGAGCGAGTCGAGGCCTCGCTTCAGGAAATGAACCTCGAAGTTTTTACCGATGAAGAAATCGTAAAGGAGCTTATCCGTGCCGCCCATCTGTAGGGACACGTAGAATACCTCGGGAGGCGACACGGGTGCAAGAGGGACGCCCCCCAAGTTCCTGCGGATGAAGACAAAGCGGGTGAGCCAGTGATTATTCTTGTTGGGCATCTTGCATACCTTGAGGCCTTGCCCGGTGAAGTTAGAGACGCCGTCGTGGTTGGCATGGTAGATGAATAGCTTGCGGAAGACCGTCAAGCTGAACTCGATGTTCTCCTGGCGCATGTAGCTGGCGAAAGAAACTAATACCGAGATGGCATTCGGGTTTTGCTGCGTTGGGACTGCGCTGAAGTACTTCAAGACCTGTTTAACCTCCGGCTAGAGGGGCAATCTCATCCCTGCCTCAAAGTGCGAGACGGGGAAGGCGAGTTCTCCAGGGTAGAAGGTATTGATCGCCTCGCTGACCTTTGGGGGCCGCGACTCAAAACCTTCCACCAAGAACTCGCGGGCGAAGTTGTTGCAGTCTTCTTCAGGGACCTTGCCGGGGGGGAAGTCGTGGTCAGCGAACCTTCTCCCGCACTGGCTGCACCTCTCACCCTCTTCAGCTTTCTTCTTTCCCATTTGCGGCGAGACGGTCGGAGGCGAGACGATTGAAAGGGAAAATAGCGAGAAGAAGAATCTGCGAGACGGTCGAAGGAGAAAGAAGCGAGAGGAAGTGAAGACGAGAGCAAGAAGCGAGACGGAGGGGGTAAAAGCGCAAGATCTGAGACGCAACAGAGGTCAGGACGCGGGTATCTCTCCGATCTGGGGGTAGGGGTATTTATAGCGGATATGGATAGTGGAGAAAATGGGCAGAAAAATTATGTGGGGGTAGGGGGAGAGTTGGCCGGTGTTTCACATTCTCTATCTTAGCCTCGAATCACGTGGCCTAGTGCAGGCTTTTCCAGCAAGGTAAAACAAAAAAAGAAATTAACAAAGTATAAATAAAAAGAAATTAGGAAAATAATTGACTAAGCCTAGCCATATGACAATTATTCAGCAGCAAAATTAACTGGATGTGCAATAATTATTAAAAGTCCTATTCCGCACAAGGCGGATATCATGTTCGCAGGGCCTAAGGGATAGACGAGACGACAACATAAAATATATTATTACAAAATTAGGAATAGAAGTAAGAGGGCGAGACTATCTAAATAGGCGGGACGAGGCGGAGGGTCTTTAGTACTTGTGTCATTTTTAGCGCCCACCGCGAGACCCCACACAGGGGGGCCGGCCAGGCACATGGAAGGCGTGAGCGACGTCAATACCACGACGTGTGAGACAAAGTTGCTGGTTGACCTCGTTTGGGATTTCCTGAGGGTCGGTCTCGTCTATCTCCATGTTAGCGTCGATCTCTGAGGACAGGCAAGCACACTCAATTTCCAGCCAGTCGATTCGCCTGTTAGCCGCTTGCTTGTTTCGTTCCATCTCGCGGATAATGCGCAGGTACTTCCAGAACATCTTGGCAGTCTTACGCTTCATCTCCACCGGGTCCATGGGGTTGCCCAAGTAGTCTTCAATCTCGTCTAGGTGAGGAGGAGGCGAGACGACGAGCTTGTTGGAGCAAAAATTGACCTCAACGAATGTTCAAAATAGGGGTGCAGCCAGCACCTACTTCTCTCAGGCCCTGCCCCTCGAATGGTAGCTAATGACTTAAAACTGACCCAAAGCCTCAGCAGGGAGGTCCCACCTCACACCCGGAAGATCTCTGATTGCTTCCCCTCCAAAGCCAAAAGCTAGGCTAGGAGCTCCTCAGAAAGTACTAGAGATTTAGAGAGAATGAGAGTCTGCTTTTCAAGGAGCCCTTCTGGGTCTATTTATAACCTTTTGCTGACCTGAAGTTACTGAAATACCCCTGGCTGGTCTGCCAACAGCCAAATCCTGCTGTCTGAGAAGTACTAAACGTAGCCCCTGAGGGTATAAGGGTAATTTTACCCGAGGGTAATTAAGACATTTTACCCTGAGCCTAGCCTTACCCGGCGAGTGCTCTATGCCAAGAACCCTCTCACCTTCCTTTGGCGGGAGCTAAAAAGAAGTGTCAAAAGTCTCACGCTGAGCCAGCCCCTGCCTTTTCGCCGGTTCGATCCTTCTCACCGACCTTGCCGAGAGCGGGTCCCGGCTGACCGAAGGTGAACGCTTTCGCCCCTCCCAAGGCGGGAGCTCATCTAACCCTGGCGCTGTCGCTGGACGCGACGTTGGGTGAGTGGAGCCTACTCAACGCCCTCGATGCTGACCCCAGCGCTGAGTGAGTGGAGCTCACTCAACGCCCTTTCCGCTGGCCATGACGTTGAGTGAGTGGATCTCACTCAACGCCCTTTGCTGCTGGTCGCGGCGTTGAGTGAGTGAAGCTCACTCAACGCCCTTTGCTGTTGGTCGTGGCGTTGAGTGAGTGCAGCTCACTCAACGCCCTTTGCTGCTGGTCGCGGCGTTGAGTGAGTGAAGCTCACTCAACGCCCTTTGTTGCTGGCCATGGCGCTGAGTGAGTGAAGCTCACTCAGAGTCCTTGCTGATTATGGCGCTGAGAGAGTGAAGCTCACTCAGTGCCGTGCCTTCTCGCCCGCTTCTGTCCATGGGCGGGATCTCGCCTGCTTCTAAGCGGGAGCTCCTCTGGCGCGAGAGCTCTTATGGCCTTCAGGCCCGAGCTAACTTATGGCTGGTCCAACCCCAACTATTGTGCCTCTAGGTCCCACCAAGCGAATATGGGGTTGTACACAATCCCCGCTCTTTTTGAGCTAGCCCTGCGCTCGAAAAGACACGTCCAACCCAGCAATATTCGTTGGGCACGTGTCATTTCAAAAGGAGAATCTTTTGGTGGGCCATACCACGGCTATATATATGTGCGGATAGGCGGCCGTAAATCTGCCCTTGACCGTTGCTGCCTCCCTGAGAGCTCGTGCGACCTCACGATGCGCCCCAAACAAGTTGGTAAGCCACTCTCGCAGAATCTTCAGGACCGCATAAAGGCGGCGCAAGCGCAGGCCCTTGCCAACAGCGCCCTAGTGGCTCCTTGGCTGGCGAGAGAGGCGCCCACCGTGGAGCCTCCGCCGCCACCACAAGAGAAGAAGAAGAAGAAGGCCCCTCAGGACCCCACGCGGGAGCACCGGGCCTCTCCAACTCCATCCCCAAGCCGCGCAGCCGATCCCCTTCTGTTGTAGAGGGTATGTCTTGCCGGCTAGCGGATTACTGTTCTTAAGAATTGGCCACTGAACCTTTCTTGGCAGGTGGTCCCGGAAGGTGGTGTTGGGCTTCCGTCGGTGCCCCCGGATCCATTGACGTCTCGCCCTCCTGAGGATCAGCCGCAAGATCCGAAAAGAACTCCCACTGATGGTTCGGGACCTCCAGGTAGCCCCTCCTTTTTCGTCCGCTTTTCTTTTGGTCATTCTAACCCTTGGGCAGGACTCTCACAGCGACTGCTTTCGCCTGCCCGGGTCTTACCTTGCAGGAGACTATCGCAGAGGTTGCCCCCCCCCCCCCCCGCGATGATCCAGCAATCAATCCTCACCCTTCTGTGGGTGACGCGCCTGCCGATCTTTCCCTGACGTCGGAGGTGGACCGTTGCGAGAGGGAGCACGACCCTCCCCAGACTTCGGGCCCTGCGGAGATTGCGGCGCGCGAGACCTTCCGTTCGGGCCGTGGAAAGCCCCTCCATCTTCTGTTTGGGAGGGATGCCGAGGGAGAACCCGAGTCTTCTCGCCTTCCCCCGGCCGACGGCTCTCGCCACGGTGCTGGTATGCCACATACTGTTGCTGCCCTTATTCTGTTCTCGCACTGACCGCTAGATTGCCTTCTCAGGAGACCCGGACCTGCGATCGGGAGCCGAAGAGGATGAGGATGAAGACGGGGATCGAGGGGAGGATGGCGACAGCTCTCCCTTCCCCACCTCTGACGAGATGGAAGAAATCCTGATTGGCGCGGGAAGCGCGAGAAGGCGAGGGAAAAGGGTCGTGGCCATCCTCTCTAAACTCGTGCGGCGGGAGCGGGCCCAGGCCTACGCGGCGAGAGAGTTCTGCAGATCGGTGGAGCAAAGGCTGGAGGCCCTGGAGCAAGACTACTTTCTAAGCGAGACGGAGCGGCCGGGCTGCCCTACTACGGGATCTTCCCCCGGGAGGTGCCTTGCACGGATACGAGACCAAGCTCGCCGGATCAACCTGGGGTGCACCGTACTCTCCTCCTACTTCAACCGGTGGCGCCTCCGAGGACCCGACAGCGAGAGCGAGGACGCTGGCGCTGGGAGCCTTATTGATTCTTACTATCTCGCCTCTCCTTACCTCTGGTCTTCCCTTCTCTCCATGTACCATGTCTTCTAATTATGTATTTCGTAATTGTTTTGGATTGTGGACCGCTTGCGATATCGTGAACTGCTTTTATTGGTTAACCGTTGTTATTGCTGTTATCTTAGGTTTCGCTTAGCGAGAACATTCTTCGCTTTCGCTTCCACCGTATCGTTCGACCCTTGCGCGGACTAGGGCTGTCGATTAGTCACTGTCAATTTGGGCGGGGAACCGAGGCGCCGTTGACTTAGGGCGTGATAGATGTGCCTCCGCCCCCTTTTCCGGGAAAATCATCATTCATCACAGCTTTCTATAAATAGGCGGATTCACCCACCACATTTATTTCTCTAATCCGGAACCTCCCCCTCTCTCTCTTTCGCTTTCACGTTCTGCCGAGAACGTCTTGCTCTCGCCCCCCTTTCCTTGGTATTTCGCCTTCGAACACTTCAGTCACAATGCCTGGCGAGAACGAGGGACGTTCTCATTGCGCGGAAGCTTTCCGGAGGCACCGATTCCTGTCGTGCCGTCTAACCTTGGACGAGTATCAGCTGATCACGTCCCGATACGTTCCCGCCAACTTTTCCACGAGAAACCTAGACAACAATGATAGGGTGAACACTGCGCGAGAGGGAGAGCTCGCGATCCCCCTCAAACACTTCGAGGTGGGCTTTTGCCTCCCTCTTTGGCCAGATATGCGTCTCGCCCTCCGCTACTATGGAGTCATTCCCGCGCAGCTGAACCCGAATTCGGTCACCATCCTTGTAGCGTTCATATGCTACATGCGATCCAAAAGGATAGAGTTCAACCTCTCGATCTTCCGGAAGCTGTTTACCTTCCGCGTGAAGGCAGGAGTTGTCTTTTTCTCCGGGCAGCTGCTCAAAACAACCGGTCTCGACAACAAGCACCATCATTGGGGCGAGAAATTCGTTTTCTTCTTCGGCGACTTCGGGAACGTCCCGCTCGCACCGATTCAATACGAGGATGTCGCTTACAAGCCGCCCTCCTTAGGGTCCCGCGAGGGCATGCTCCTCGAGTTCTTTGGGACTAAGGAGTTTGACGTCCCCTTCCATAGGCGGGACGTCGACTCCCTTCCCCCCGTTCCTCCTGGAGAAGGTGAGATCTCGCTTCTTTTTTATTTTGCTCGGTGTTTGCGCGTCCCTCGATGCTGAGTGTTTTTTGTTGCCTTCGTAGGAGAGCGGGAGATCCCATTGCGCCAACCCTTCCCTGAGACACCAACTGCCGAAGGCCAGACTGCTGGAGATCCGTTGGCTCTCGCGAAGTCTGCGGCCCGCGCTTGTCGAGAAGAGCCAGCTCCACCTCCTCCACCTGATGTCGCAAAGCGGAAACTCAGCGGCTTCTCATCTCAATGAGTGAAGAGGCCGAAGCCATCCGCCGCCGAGAAGGGGAAGTCCCAAATACCTTCGCCCGCCCGACCTCTCCCGCCAGGCAGGTCTTTCGCCGAGATCCTAGCGGCAGTCAGCGAGATGAGGGACATCCCCAGGAGTAGTGCTGGGGCCTCTGCCGAGAACCCTTCGGCCGCGGTCGAGGCGGGTGGCGAGGTGGGCACCGAGATAGTGGCTGCCGCAAGCTATGCCCATCCTCCGCCCAAGCCTGTACCGATGGGGCACATGAACTTTGACTTGGGCGTGAAGGGTCTAGATGTGGAAGGGAAGCCCTTGCTGCAATGGGACCCGGAGGCCAACCGAGCATCCCTCTCGACGCTGCTCCCGAGCTGGGCAGAGAGCGACGAGGTCACCAGCGAGGCCTTCGTGCTGGGCTACGGCCTCTACAGCCGGGAGTTTGCGGGCCTGTACAACCAAATGTCCACTCGCCTCCTCGATTTTGACTCCATCCGGGCCCTGATGCGTGGGTTCGAGCTTGCGCACATGTGCGCTCGCCGAAGCATCACCATCGACCGGAACTTCCTTAATATGTACAAGGCGAGAGAGGAAGCGGTGAATCAGGCGGCGGCCCTGAAGATCGAGCTAGAGGACGCCCAATGCCTGCTGTCCATGCGCCCGACGGAGGAGGTAAGCGAGACTCTTTCCAACCTTCGTTCTCGCCAATGACATCCACACCTCCATTCTCACCGCTGATGAAACGCTCTTACGCGGGACTCTCCGCAAGTCATGGTGCTTCGCGCGCAACTGGCCGGGGTGGAGTGCGAGAACGCCATGCTGAAGGGCCAAGTCAAGCGCCTAGAGACGGCGGCAGCTGCGGTCCCGCCCCCTCCCACCCTCGATGAAAGGCTGAAGAGCCGGAATTACTCCGAGTATGATATCGACAAGCTCTTGCAGGTAAACGCCCATGCGACGGCCAGATTGATGATCGAGACGCTGCGGGACGTGGGATGCCTGGACGAGGGTGGCGAGACCCTAACTGCTTTCCAGCTCATTCCCTGGCTCTTCGAGCTTATCCCGAAGCCTCCAGACGCGCCCGACTCTCCACCTCCGGAGGTATCGCGTCCTCACGCTGCTGCCGGCGAGGCTGTCGGTGAGACGTCCAGGGAGGATTCGGGCGAGAGCTCCCGCGATGGCTCAAGCTGGAGTTCAAGCGGCCACAACGCGTCTCCTTGAAGTCCTTTTCCTTTTTTCCTTTTCTTTGATTTGTAATGGGCGAGAGGCTCCCCCTTTTTGTAATACTGTATTCAGTTTATAATGTAAATGTAACTGTTGGTACTTTGTGCTTCTCCTTTTTTTCTTTTTCTAACTGCTAAAAACGGATGCTGTTCAAGAACGTTTTCGCCCGGGGCCCCTGGCCCCCCTCTAGGATAGTCTCTCTTAGCAGCCGATAGGTGAGGATCTGCCGAGAGTTCAAGGTTCAGATACGTCGTTCTCGCGCTCTGCCGAGAACCATTTGCCGAGAGGTGTCCCTCATGGGCCAAGTGATGACCACCCCTCCTTACCTTGCGCGTACGATTGGTCTCCTTGCCTAGTGTTGGAGTGGTGACCGGGCGGCCTGGCGGTCTGGCCATGGCTTGGCGAGTAGGTGACCGGGCGGTCTGGCGGTTTCCCTTCAGCGGTTTGGTTGCTATGTGTTGCTGTTTGTGGTCCAAGCAGTCTAGCGGCTTGTCACTGGTGACTTGGAGACCGGGCGGTCTGGCGGTCTCACATGAAGATCTCTCTCTCTCTCTCTGTCAGTTGCCGAGCGGTTAGCCCCTTTGTCTAACCGCGCGGCTTGTGCAGTTTGTGTCTGTACAGTCCGCTTGTGTCATGTAATTTTTTAGCCCCACATCTCTTTTTTGTATTCTCTCTTCTCTCCTCCATTCTATATAAGGGAGGCCATACCTTTGTAATAGATACCTTTTTCGGATAATAAAGTTTCAGTTTAAACCGCTTCCGGCTTGTTTTAGTTCGGTTCTCACATGGTATCAGAGGACTCGATCCTTTCCTCCTGATTGTGCGCCCTCCCTGTCCGTGCGGCTTGCTTTGTCTGCTTGCAACCTATCCGCGCGGTCTCTTTCTCTCCTTGTCTTTGCCCTCGGTGTGCGCGACCACTTTGTTCCTGTGCTTAGTCGCCGCCCTTGTTCGCCGCGACCTGTTACCCTGTTCGCCGCGACCTGTTGCCCTGTGACTTGTTTTGCCTGTTGCTTCTGTTCGAGCAGACTGTCTTCTAGCCGCTCGACTTCTATCCCTCTGCCTGATTCGGCGGCTTGGTCGTGGCTTCTTTGGTCGCTGGTGTCTGACATCGTGACCACTGCAGATCTTTTTCTTCCTAACCGCACGGCTTGTTGCCTTACCGCGCGGCTTGTTGTCTTCAGCGGCTTGGTCGTGGCTTCTCTGGCCGCTGGTGTCTGACATCGTGACCGCTGCAGATCTCCTTCTTCCTAACCGCGCGGCCTGTTTCCTAACCGCGCGGCTTGTTGCCTAACCGCGTGGCTTGTTATCTAGCCGCGCGGCTTCCTTTTGTTCGCTCCTATGGCTCTTTCTGATGGTTCTACTGCCACCACTCCTGCCACCACCCCTGTCGCCAATCCAGCTCCGCCTCTCCCTCCTACTCCTTCCGGGAACCTTGGCACCATTTCAAAGCTAGTCGACTCCAACTACCCGGATTGGAGCGTCTCTTTCACCTTTCTCCTTCGCTCACAACGCAAATGCCACCATCTCGTTGATGACCCTCCTCCTACCACTTTACCTCTCTTTGATGACTGGGATGCGAGTGACGCTCTTGTGCATACTTGGCTCGCTAACAGCCTATCCGATGAGTGCCTTCTCGTCATCCGTCATGATGAGACAGTCAAGGCCGCTTGGCTGTTGGGTATTGTATCCACAATGTACCTGATTTGAAGAAGCCCCTGAACAAGCTAAGGTAAATAGACAATGTGTTTGATGAAATCTTTTAAGTTGTGCTTGCAGTTATTCCACGCTAAGTACACACCAATGTCAGGGTGCAGTGGGTCAATATACACGGGTCTGTGCAACGTAATCCCTCGTTGAGCAGATCAGTGTGTTGGCCTACGTGTACTCTCTCTATTGGGGTGTACTTAATTTCAAGTACAGGGCTATGATAAAGCAAGAGCAGACAAGGAGCAAGGATGGGCCAAAGACCAGCTTGCAGATTGAGAGACGAGAATCGTCTAAGTGTAAATCGTCGAGAATCACTAAGTGATTCTCACCGATTCGTCGAGAATCACTAGTGATTCTCGACGAGTCGTCGAGAATCACCAGTTGATTCTCGCCGGGTTGGGCCGGCTGTCTCGACGCAGTCAGAAAACTCATCTAAGGCAGAATCGTCGAGAATCACCAAGTGATTCTCGCCGATTCGTCGAGAATGACTTTGCAGTCTCGACGAGTCGGCGAGAATCCAAGGTGATTCCCACTGATTCTCCCCGGCCTCTATAACCTGTGCAGCCAGAATTCTCTAAAGTAGAATTCGGCGAGAATCGTAAGTGATTCTCGCCGATTCGTCGAGAATCACCCACGATTCTCGCCGAATTTGACTTGGGTATTTTTTCCGACTCTGTCTGGACCGGTCCACGTTATCTGCGGGATTTTGAACCGGACTTAGGTCTTACTGCTGGTGGGGCCCACAACGGTCATCTCTTGACCTATTGTATAAATACTCTGGTATTTGTGTACAGTAATAGACAGACGAGATACGAAATCGAGCGACCGACTAACCCTAATCTCGCGAACTTGCTCCGCCTCCGTCGCCGCCGCCGATCACCGAAGCCGATCTCGATCTCCTCCAGATCCTCGGTGATAGAAGCCAAGTCCTGCACAGCGTCTCACGTGTCTATCCAGAGATCTTTTGTCTCTTGATTTGAGATAGGGAAATCTTTCCCCGTCCGAATCGATCGAGACGATCGATCCTCGTGTGACCGTTGGTAGACCTTGCCGACTTCGCTAAGAAGATTGGATCTCCAGTGCTTTGCTGCTGTCTTTAGTTGCCGCCGCCAACACCGAGAGCCTTGCCGCCGCTCGTCGCCGCCGCCGGTCTCGGGGAGATTCTCTCCAAGTGAGATCTAGGGTTGTGGACTCTTCGTTGACTTCAAGAACACGTCGTCGAATGAAGAGGGACACCTTAGTCTCCATACGTTGTTTATATTTCTTACAAGCTATTTTCAATTCTTTGTAAAGGACCGATTGGTCTCTAGTTGTACGGTTGGGTGCAACCCGTGTTGTGGGAGTGTTGACTCCTACGTGTGGAAGGGTTCCTTCCGTAGTGCAAGGATTGGATTTCAATCCTGTTGGTGAAGTGACCGAGTCGTCCCTGATTGGGAGATAGGTCGAAGGGGGAAAGTGGACGTACCCAAATCGGGGAACCACTATAAATTGCCTGTGTTATTTTCTGTGTTGTGTGGTTTGTTTTGATTCTGCAGGTACAATTTTAATTCCGCAAATACGCTGCAAGTCACCTATCCCCCCCCCCATAGGTGAAGCTAGTTGGCACTAGGTGGACTTTCAAGTGGTATCAGAGGGAGGTTACTCATCAAAAAGGTTCACACCTTGAGTAGAATCCTGCCACCAGTGTCAAGAAGAAGACCGACATCTTCCATGGACGGACTCAAGCACTCCGGCAAGATCCCAGTATGCACCAGACTGAACTTTCCTATCTGGAAGGAAAGAATCAGATTCTACATGGAAGCAGTCGACCCCCGGCTCTTCATGATAGTGGAGGAGGGACCTTACATTCCCACTAAGGCCTCCACCATTGATCCTAACAAGAAAGTACCCAAGAAACTTTCAGAAATGGACAAGGACGAAATGGTGCTGTTCGGACTCGATAAGAAAGCTCAGAACATCCTGGTAAGCGCAGTTGACGACTCTATGATGCAGAACTTCAGCAATTGCAGGACAACCAAGGATCTCTGGAGCTGTCTGATTGTCCTAATGGAGGGCACAGATGAAGTGAGGGATGATCGGAGATCCCTCCTCAATCAGAAATATGAGGCCTTCAGACAAGGGCCAAAGGAGGAGATCGGAGTTACCTTCGAAAACTTCCTCAAGATCGTCAATGCACTCAAAGGATATGGAAGAGTGTTCACTAACGGTGAACTCAATGATAAGTTCCTTAGGTCCCTCACTAAGGAATGGGACACAAAGATCTGCGCCATCCGCGAGTTTGGCAGACTTACGGAAACTGATCCACAGATTCTGTTCGGGAAGCTCATGTCCTATGAGCTTCAGTTGAACACAAGGAAGGCTGAAGAGGAAGTAGAGAAAGCCGTGGCCAAGGAAAAGACGGTGGCCCTGAAAGCCATTCAATCCAGAAAGGGCAAGGGTGCCACTTCTTCCCGTGCGTGGAAGAGGGATGAAGAGGAAGACTCTGAGCCAAGCTCCTCCGACTCAGAATTGTCTGAGGAAGACTTATCCCTTATCACAAGGGAGTTCAAGAAGTTCCTCAAGCTGAGGAATCAGAGAAAGAGAAAGGCTCCTCGTCAAGGGATCAGAAGAAGAACTATTCTTCCGACAGGTATGTTTCCAAACCGAACAAACATCGCACATCTGACATTATTTGCTTTGGTTGCAACAAGCCAGGACACGTCGTGGCCGACTGCCATCAAGGCTAGAGGGAAAAGGGAAAGAGAGAGGAGCACAGGTCCTCAAAAGACAAGAAGAAGGAGAGGAGCTACATCGCGAAGAAGCCAAAGACGCTGAGTGAATCTGACACATCAGATACCAGCGATGACGAGGAAGCCTACTTTGGGCTAATGGGTCACTGTGACTCGGAAGGAGATTGCCCCCCATTTACGGGGAAGGTAAAAGCTCACACCCCTCTCTCCGACTCTGACTCTGATCCTGAGTCTCAAGATGATGACCCTGAGGATAGCTCTTCTGCCCGTGAAGCTGAGCTCCTCGATAAGTATGAGCTTCTGCTCAATACTTTCCCGGAGTGTCGAAAGAGACTGAAGGCTGAGAAGAAGGAAGTAAAATTCCTTAAAGGTGAGAGTGTATCCCTGAGGGAAGAGATCACCAGTTTGATCTCCCTCCGACAAGAGCACTTGGACCTGACTTCAAAGCATTCAGAGTCTCTTAAGCTCCTTGATCTTAAGCAGGAGGAAGTCGATAAGTTGGAAGAACTACTTGCGGCAAAAAGGAAGATCGTCAAGAGCTTCTCTATGCCAAAAACTGTTCTTCCATTAGTTGATACCTTCTCTGCTCAAGCCAAAGGAGCTGGCTTGGGGCATATAGGGGTATCTAGCTCTTCATCCAGGAGAAACAGGAACAAGATGAAGAATAAGGGTGCCAAGAAAGCCTCTGCTGATGAGAAAGGAAAGGCCCCACTCAGCCCTGTTGAGTTCAGAAAGCCCAGCTTTCCCTGTAACCAACATGACTTTGAGTCAACATATGGGCATCACTTCAGGCCCTCGGTTGCAAAGCCGAAGAGCCGATATAGTGGGTGGACCTTTCCCCGTAACTTCAGTGAGAGTGTCTTCAAGACACCTTATGAGGAAATCCACTTGGGAAATTATTGTTAATTCTCTAGCGGCCATAATAGGAAGCAGGCACCTAAGGCCAAGCCTGTTACACTGAAAAGCCAAGAGGTGAAGAAGTCATGTGACTGTGGTCATCATGTTGCCTCCACCTCCAGGTCTTCGGCCCCGGCTGAACCCCACGTTTCAAGGGTAAAGCAGGCGGCCAAGAGGAAGTATAACAGGTTTGACTGCTGGTGCTGTGGCAAAATTGGTCACTTTGCCGTGGATTGTTGGTTTAATCCAAGGTATAACGAGACTCCTTATGTTAGAAATGCGAGTCCGACCACTCGTAGAGTTAACCAATCGAGGGTGAGTATGCTAACAAGGAATCTAGGACCCAAGTTCGATTGGGTTCCTAAGGCAAATTAATTCTGTTTTGCAGGAATGTCCAAAGGCCAACAAAACTCCTATTTGGTATTTGGACAGTGGATGCTCCCGTCACATGACCGGGACAAGAAGCCTGCTGAGAGAGTACTCTGCAGTCGAGGATGGACCCAAAGTCATATTTGGGGGATCTGATCGGGGAGTCACCAGAGGTTACGGTACGATTTCCAACGGTATACTCTCTATCACTAACGTAGCTTATGTTGAAGGATTAAATCATAACCTGATCAGCGTAAGCCAATTATGTGATAAAGGGTATGACGTTAAGTTCTGCAAGGATAAATGCCTGATAATATCATGTGATTCTTCGGAAACTGTATTAACTGGCATTAGGAGCAGAAATATTTTCTGTTTAGATTTTCTTAGTTTAGATTCTTCTACCCCAGTATGCCTCGTTGCTAAAGACAGTGCATCTCTTTGTGAACAATGGCACAAGATATTGGCACACATTAATTATAAGACAATTAATATGCTGTTTTCCAAAAACTTAGTAAGAGATGCTCCCATTATTAAGTGCGTTAAAGATAGTCCATGTCCTGCATGTCAGATGGGCAAGCAGACTCGGGCTACCTTTAAGGGCATCCCAGACAAAGACTCCTCCAGATGTCTTTATCTTCTGCATATGGACCTGTTTGGTCTAATGCAAGTTCATAGCTTAGGAGGGAAGTCGTATACGCTAGTAATTGTAGATGATCACTCTCAATTTTCGTGGGTGTTCTTTTTAAAGCGCAAGTCTGATACGTTTGACATCTTCACCAGTTTTGTCAAGCAGATACAGAACGAACTTAACTGCTCAGTGGTCAAAATCAGAAGTGACCACGGAACAGAGTTTGAGTCTGGGGCTATGACAGAGTTCTGTGAAGAGCTTGGTATCTTTCATGAGTTCTCCTCCCCTCGCACTCCTCAACAAAATGGAGTGGCAGAGAGGAGGAATAGAACACTCATTGAGGCGTGCACGACAATGTTGAATGACGCTTCTCTTCCAGAATACTTCTGGGCCGAGGCTGTCAATACGACTTGTCATGTACAAAACCGGGCGTTAATCAACAAGAGCCATCGTAAGACTCCTTATGAGCTACTGAAAGGCAAGAAACCAACCATGTCCTATCTGAGGATCTTTGGCTGCAAATGTTATGTACTGAATAATGGGAAGTACCCTCGTACTAAGTTTGGTGAAAAATGCTTCGAAGGCATATTCATGGGCTATAGTAGCCACAGCCGGGCTTATAGAGTTTTCAACAAGAAAACCCTAGTGGTAGAGGAATCAATAAATGTTGTATTTGATGAAGGAAGCTTGCTTAATTGCAAGACTTCTAGTTGTCTTCCTGAAGCTGCAGGTGCCAGACTCGAAAAGTTACAACTGGATGATCCCGAGAAAGATGCAACTCCAAAATATGTCAAGGTCTCCACATCAACGCCGATCGGAGAAGTTGAAGATCAAAATGAGGCAAATTCTTTAGAAGAAGGAGATGCCCAAGAAGTAGTCGAAGCTCCTGATGCAAGACTTCTAGAGCTCAGACACGTGAGGGATCATCCCAGAAATCAAATCATTGGAGATCCCCGAGACGGTGTCAGAACTCGCCGAGGTACTCTTAACGAGATCTTGCATCTTAGCTTTCTGTCGTAGGTGGAGCCAAAGAAGTTCGATGAAGCGAACAAAGACGCATCATGGATTTTGGCCATGCAAGATGAGCTGCATCAATTCGAAAGATGCGAAGTCTGGACGCTGGTTCCCAGACCGAAGACGCAAAATGTGATTGGCACCAAGTGGATCTTCAGAAATAAGTTGGATGAACATGGAGTCATCATCAAGAACAAAGCCAGACTGGTGGCTCAAGGATACAGACAGGAGGAGGGGATTGACTTTGACCAGACGTTTGCACCAGTTGCACGGCTCGAGGCAATCCGGCTATTCCTAGCATATGCCTCTCACAAAGGATTCACAGTCTATCAGATGGACGTGAAATCGGCTTTCTTGAATGGAGATTTGAAAGAGGAAGTATACGTTGCTCAACCTCCAGGTTTTGTCAATCCTACTTATCCTAATCATGTATATTTTCTTAATAAAGCGCTATATGGACTAAAACAAGCTCCTCGAGCTTGGTATGAGACATTGTCTAGTTTTCTTCTTGAGAACAAGTTCTCTAGAGGAAAAATAGATAAGACATTGTTTCTCAGGGAAGTCAAAGGCAAGATTTTGCTGGTGCAAATATATGTTGATGACATTATATTCAGCTCAACGGACAACAATCTTTGCAAAAAGTTTTCCAAACTTATGCAAGGAAAGTTTGAAATGAGTAGTATGGGAGAGCTGAAGTATTTCTTGGGACTTCAAGTGAAACAGTCTGAGGAAGGAATCTTCATTTCTCTGACGAAGTTCACAAATGAACTCCTCAAGAAATTCGTAATGGAGAATGCAACCTCTATGAGGACTCCAATGGGATCCACCATGTCTCTGGATAAGGATGAGAAAGGGAAACTATTTGATGAAACCAAATACAGAAGCATCATTGGATCTCTGCTCTATCTTACTGCGAGTAGACCGGATATCATGTTCTCCACATGTGTTTGTGCCAGATATCAGGTGAACACTAAGGAATCTCATTATGTCGCTGCAAAGCGAATTCTCAGATACCTTAAAGGTACCCCTAATCTTGGCTTATGGTACCCGAGAAGCAATGATGTCGAGCTAATAGGGTTTTCAGATGCTGATTTGCAGGAAGTAGGGATGACAGGAAAAGCACCCCCGGGACGTGTCAATTCCTCGGAAGAAGGCTTATCTCATGGAACAGCAAAAAGCAGAATTGTGTAGCAACCTCCACTGCAGAGTCTGAGTACATCTCGGCTGGCAGCTGTTGCGCACAACTCCTATGGATAAGAAACCAGTTAGCCGACTATGACCTCCAGTTCAAGGAAGTACCAATGTATTGCGACTCCTCAAGTGCAATTGTTATTGCCAACAATCCGGTATCGCACAGCAGAACGAAGCATATTGAAGTACGCTACCACTTCATTCGGGAGCACATAGAGAACAAGGACATCTCTCTCTGCTATGTCCCCACGGACAAGCAGATTGCAGATATTTTCACTAAGCCCTTAGACGAGGCCAAGTTCAGTCTCTTCAAAACTGAATTGGGGATGCTCAACTATGAGGAATGAAGACTACAGAAGCTCATGGCTCGTGCATCTAGGGGGAGCATCTGCCAGGCACTCAAGTGTAAGCATAGGTGCAAGAACTGAGGGGGAGCATGGGGTCATATGCACCAGACCCCGATTTGCAGAAGCCGAAAAGGGGGAGATTACCCTCTCGCCTAAGGTTAAGGTGGCTTCAAGCTCCAAGTTTGCTCTCAAGTAATTGGTAATGAATATCTCTCTCAACTCAATTTTAAGTTTATGAGTTTCATTCCTATTTGCTCTATTCACCTTAGCTTATAGGGTTTAGGCTTCTTCAAATAGGGGGAGATTGTTGGGTATTGTATCCACAATGTACCTGATTTGAAGAAGCCCCTGAACAAGCTAAGGTAAATAGACAATGTGTTTGATGAAATCTTTTAAGTTGTGCTTGCAGTTATTCCACGCTAAGTACACACCAATGTCAGGGTGCAGTGGGTCAATATACACGGGTATGTGCAACGTAATCCCTCGTTGAGCAGATCAGTGTGTTGGCCTACGTGTACTCTCTCTATTGGGGTGTACTTAATTTCAAGTACAGGGCTATGATAAAGCAAGAGCAGACAAGGAGCAAGGATGAGCCAAAGACCAGCTTGCAGATTGAGAGACGAGAATCGTCTAAGTGTAAATCGTCGAGAATCACTAAGTGATTCTCACCGATTCGTCGAGAATCACTGGTGATTCTCGACGAGTCGTCGAGAATCACCAGTTGATTCTCGTCGGGTTGGGCCGGCTGTCTCGACGCAGTCAGAAAACTCATCTAAGGCAGAATCGTCGAGAATCACCAAGTGATTCTCGCCGATTCGTCGAGAATGACTTTGCAGTCTCGACGAGTCGGCGAGAATCCAAGGTGATTCCCACCGATTCTCCCCGGCCTCTATAACCTGTGCAGCCAGAATTCTCTAAAGTAGAATTCGGCGAGAATCATAAGTGATTCTCGCCGATTCGTCGAGAATCACCCACGATTCTCGCCGAATTTGACTTGGGTATTTTTTCCGACTCTATCTGGACTGGTCCACGTTATCTGCGGGATTTTGAACCGGACTTAGGTCTTACTGCTGGTGGGGCCCACAACGGTCATCTCTTGACCTATTATATAAATACTCTAGTATTTGTGTACAGTAATAGACAGACGAGATACGAAACCGAGCGGCCGACTAACCCTAATCTCGCGAACTTGCTCCGCCTCCGTCGCCGCCGCCGATCACCGAAGCTGATCTCGATCTCCTCCAGATCCTCGGTGATAGAAGCCAAGTCCTGCACAGCGTCTCACGTGTCTATCCAGAGATCTTTTGTCTCTTGATTTGAGATAGGGAAATCTTTCCCCGTCCGAATCGATCGAGACGATCGATCCTCGTGTGACCGTTGGTAGACCTTGCCGACTTCGCTAAGAAGATTGGATCTCCAGTGCTTTGCTGCTGTCTTTAGTTGCCGCCGCCAACACCGAGAGCCTTGCCGCCGCTCGTCGTCGCCGTCGGTCTGGGGAGATTCTCTCCAAGTGAGATCTAGGGTTGTGGACTCTTCGTTGACTTCAAGAACACGTCGTCGAACGAAGAGGGACACCTTAGTCTCCATACGTTGTTTGTATTTCTTACAAGCTATTTTCAATTCTTTGTAAATGACCGATTGGTCTCTAGTTGTAGGGTTGGGTGCAACCCGTGTTGTGGGAGTGTTGACTCCTACGTGTGGAAGGGTTCCTTCCGTAGTGCAAGGATTGGATTTCAATCCTGTTGGTGAAGTGACTGAGTCGTCCCTGATTGGGAGATAGGTCGAAGGGGGAAAGTGGACGTACCCAAATCGGGGAACCACTATAAATTGCCTGTGTTATTTTCTGTGCTGTGTGGTTTGTTTTGATTCTGCAGGTACAATTTTAATTCCGCAAATACGCTGCAAGTCACCTATCCCCCCCATAGGTGAAGCTAGTTGGCACTAGGTGGACTTTCATTGGCTTCATCTGACCGCTCTATACTCCAAAGGGGCTCAGACGTCCTGCATCTATACGTTGTATGCGGACCTCTTTGCCCGACCTTCCTTGTCTCCTGCTGCCGCCTACCAACAGGTTCAGGCTCTTGGGCTGAGATTCTTCAAAATCGCCCATTTTCTGCGGATTTGGCTCAACAACACAAGCACTTACAGGAGCTTCTGGTTGTGTGTTATCTGCTCCGGCTTCCTGATACTTATGACATGATCTGCCAGCAAATTCTGGGTGAGGCAGAATCTCCTACCTTAGATGCCACCGCTGCCCACATCGTTGTTGTCATCTCTCTCCTTCAGCGCCCGCTTCTGCCCGCTCCTTCTCCACCAGACAACTATGCTCAACAAACTCAGCGGAGTGGCTCTGGTAACTGTAGTTACAAGTCTAGCGGACGTACTTCTTCCCACTATCTCTCCTCTCACTGTGGCCGCACCGAACATACTTCTGATCGCTACTGGACGAAGCATCCCCATCTTCGCCCCTCTGGTGACTCCTCCGCCTCCTCTTCCAAGCCGTCTGCTTCCGTGGTCACATCATCAGGTAGTTCCCACGTGGTGAATCAAGGTAAATGTCTTATTGACTCTGGTGCAACTAATCACATGACGGGCAATCCTCAGTGCTTCTCTCTCCTCGAACAGCATGATCGGTTGCCCCCGGTCCTCGTTGCAGACGGTTCTCCCTCCCTGGTTCATGGGTCGGGAGTGGTTCATGTTACTCCGTCCCTTCGACTAGCGGACACTCTCTATGTGCCCAAGTTTCCGTGCAATCTATTGTCGGTTACCTCTTTATGCAAGCAGCTTCAGTGTTCTGTGACGTTTACTCCAACTTCTTGTTCTTTTCAGGATCCGAGCTCCCAGCAGACGATTGCTACTGGGACTGAGAGCGGCGGCCTCTACTTCCTCGACAATGTTTCCATTTTGTCCGCCTTCTCTTCTTCTTGTACGGATCTTATCCAATGACATCTCCATCTCGGTCATCCTCCACCACGGCTTCTACATCAGCTTCTACCCCACCTCCCACCCTCCAGTACTCCTCTCAACTGTGATGCTTGTCAACTTGGCAAGCATCACCGTTCCTCCTTCCCGCCGAAATAAGGTCGGGGCTCCACTCGTCCATTCGATCTAGTGCACTCAGATGTCCGGGGACCTGCTCCTACCCTCACTATTGGTCGGGGTAGTTCTTATTTTTTAACTTTCATTGATGATTTTTCTAGATGTACTTGGGTGTATCTCTTACGAGATCGCTCTGAACTTTTTGTGTATGGCTCTTCTTTTATCATTTAATTAAAAATCAGTTTGGTGTTTCTATTAAAACATTTCGCTCTGACAATGCTAAAGAATACTTGAGTCATGCTTTTTCCTCTTTTTGTGTGCAACATGACATTATTCATCAGACGAGCTGTGTCTATACATCCCAACAAAATGGGGTGGCGGAACGCAAAAACCGTCACCTCCTTAATGTCGCTCGCGCATTGATGACTCAGATGCATGTCCCTCGCTCATATTGGGGCTATGCTGTTCTCCTTGCCTGCTATCTCATCAATCGCATTCCCTCCTCTGTTCTCCACGGGAAAACCCCATTCTCCATACTGTATCCGGGCAAGGAGCCTTTTCCTCTCCCTCTCCAAATCTTTGGGTGCACTGCGTTTGTGCATGCCCCGTCTACCACCCGTGATAAGCTCTCCCCTCGCTCCACCAAATGTGTCTTTCTGGGGGTACTCCACCACTCAAAAAGGATACTTTTGCTTTGACCCTGTTCTTCGTAAGCAGTTCGTCTCCGCTGACGTTACCTTCTTCGAGAATACCTCCTACTTCTCGGATGACTCCTCTTCTCTTCCCCAAGCTTCCTCTTCTCTTCCCCCAATCTCTGATTCTCCTGTTATTCCCTTCGTTCCCTCGTCTCCTCCTGCGATATCCACCCCTCCTCCATCTCCGTACACTCCTCTATCTCCGCCTCCATCTCCCTCATCTCCGCTGCCGTCGCTCTCTCCTCCCGGGCCAGCTCTCTCTGCCACGGATGCTCTGGATGTCGAGGAACCCGACGACCTGGATCTTCCTGTAGCTCTTCGCAAAGGGGTGCAGACGTGTACCCTACACCCCCTTGCTGCTATTGTTTCATATGATCGTCTTAATTCTTCTCGCAGGGCTTTTGCGCTGGCTATCTCTGCCACTGCCACACCTCGTTCCTACCAGGAGGCCCTTGTTATTCCTCACTGGAAAATGGTCATGGATGAGGAAATGGTGACCCTGACAGAGCGAGGTACCTGGACTCTTGTTCCTCCTCCCTTCGGTACTAAAGGTTGTTGGCTGTCGCTGGGTCTTTGTAGTAAAATTTAGCCCGGATGGCACTGTGGACCGTTATAAGGCTCGTCTTGTTGCTAAGGGCTTTACTCAGACCTATGGGGTGGATTACTTTGACACCTTCTCTCCCGTGGCTCGTCTCAGCACTATACGGGTCCTTCTCTCTGTGGCGGTCAATAAAGATTGGTCGATTTCCCAGCTGGATGTTAAGAATGCCTTCCTTTATGGTGATCTTTAGGAGGCCGTCTACATGGAGCAACATCCTGGGTATGTTGCTCAGGGGGAGACACGTGTATGCCGGATGAAGAAGGCAATTGTTGGGTACATTGGAAAATGTGTACCTGATTTGAAGAAGCCCAACTTAGCTCAATGATATACATCAAGGTGTATTTGATGTTGTTTTAAGTTGACATGTGCAGGTGAAGAAGTGTTAAAGAATGCAGAAAAATATTCTAAGTCCATGTGTCGACACCTGAAGAAACAGTGTCGACACTTCAGAATATTTGTGTCGACACTTGAAGGAAGCTGTGTCGACACAGAGAAAGATAGTCGACCACATTTGTGTCGACACTGGGAAGCAGTGTCGACTCACAGGAAGATAGTCGACCACATTTGTGTCGACGCTGGGAGGCTGTGTCGACACAATGAGACAGAGTCGACACACATTGGCAGAAGTCGACAATACTTGTGTCGACACCAGAAGACTAAGTCAACACATACTGAGTTCTGAATCTACAACAACTGTGTCGACACACAGGACTTGTGTCGACACACTACAAAGTCAAGACTAAGTTATTCTCTGAAGAAGCTGTGTCGACTTAAAGGCAAACTTGTCGACATCATCAAAGGCTGTGTCGACACCAAAGTTACTTGTGTCGACACATACAGACAGTTGGTCTCGACACTTCCTGACAGTCTGACTCAACACATTGCTGACCAAGACTAAGGCACAGGATCTGTTTGAAGACTTGACAGCTGTGGGTTGCAGCCAGTTAACTGATATTGTCAGACTTGTCAGAAGACAGTTATAAACCGGATCAGCCGGTTACCATTAAGAAGATCTATAAATAGACAGATTCAGAGAGAAGTAAAGATGTAATGAGAAGATTGAACTTTGGCAATCAAATTGAGAAATCAAATCTAGAAGGTGTAATACACTAAAGAAGATCTTCATCAGAAGATCTAAGAAGACGATCTCAGGATCGATCTAAGAAGAGTTCTAACAAGAATTCAGAAGTATCATCAAAGGTGTTGGATAGAGAGGGATCCACCCATTTTGAAGAAGAAGAAGGAAGCCATCAGTGGTTTCTCAAGAAGCTGTTTGGAAATCAACTCAGCTAAGTTCAGATTCAAGAAGCTTTGAAGAAAGCTCAGATTCAGTTGATTTCATCAGCTGATCAAGAATTGTCTTGTCCTCTTCTCTCTCAACAAAGGCAAGACATTAAAACTTCTTTTCTAAATTTCTGTAGGATCTGTTTTACACAGATCTGAGTTGTAAGCCTGTAATATAAAGGCTGAGTGTAGGAGAGTTGATCTCTGAGTGGTAGGGCTGTTTGCCTGAGTGTAGGAGAAGGTTCTTCTCTAAGTTGTAGGCCTTGTGGCAAGGCTGAGGTAGGGCTGTTGTGCCTGAGTTGTAGGAACCTATCCAGGTTCTGAGCTGTAGGATCTGAGGATCTGAGAATAGTGGAAGTTTGGCCGAATCTAGCATACTGCTAGATAGGTGAAGGGGGAAAGTGGATGTACCCAGACCTTGGGGAACCACTATAAAACATTGTGCAATCTGTGATGATTAAATGTCTGTGAATGCTGTGCTGGATGTTTTAATTTTTGTAATTGAATTCTAACTAAAAATTTGAACAAGCAATTAGAACCTATTCACCCCCCCCCCCCTCCAGGTGTTTAGGTTGTCTTGAAAGTAAAACTATCAAGTGGTATCAGAGGGAGGTTCCTCAAAAAGGACTTAACAGTCTGAGGTAGATCTGAAAGGCAGAATCAAGATTCAAGAAGATGGGTTCTAGAGAGAATCATAAGGAGCTAGGGTCTATGAAATTACCCATATACAAGAAGGAAATCTTTGGAATTTGGAAAGAAAGAGTCAGGTTGTTTATGGAGGCATCTGACCCAAGAATATACATCACAGTTCAGGAAGGACTCTTCATTCCAATGAAGGTATCAGTTCTTGATGCTAATATTCAAACTCCAAAGAGTTATTCTGAAATGACCAAGGATGAAATCATTTTGGCAACCATGGATAAAAGAGCACAGAATATTATTGTAAGTGCCATAGATGATTCAACATTTCAGAATCTGATTCACTGCAAGACCTCCAAAGAAATGTGGGACACATTGATTGTCTACATGGAGGGATCAGAAGAAGTAAGACAGGATAGGAAATCTATGCTCAATCAGGAATATGAAAGTTCTAGACAAGGAAAATCTGATAGCATAAATGAGTGCTATAAGAAATTCTATAGAATTGTGAATGAGCTAACGTCCTATGGAAGAGTCTTCAGTACTTATGAACTGAATGACAAATTCTTGAAATCCTTAACAAAGGATTGGGACACAAAGATCTGTGCCATAAGAGAAGTGGCTAAATTGGCAGAGATCTCTCCTCCTACCTTGTTTGGAAAGCTGCTATCCTATGAAATGCAACTTTTCGTGAGGAAGGAGGAGGAAAAGAATTCAAGAGGAGAGCATAGAGAAAAGACTATGGCATTCAATGCAGAATCCATCAGAAAGAATAGGAGGATATCACCATCCCATCCTAAGGAAATTGCAGAAGTCAGTTTAGAAAATTCAGATAATCAGGGTTCAGAAAGCTGTGATTCAGATGCAGACTTTGCTGCATTCACAAGGCAATTCCAGAGGTTCTTGAAGAAGAAACAGTGGAAGTCTAAGCCCTCTACTTCACAGTAAGTTGATGACTATTATCAGAAGAAAAAGTCATCAAGGAAAGAAAAGAGCAGATCAAAGCCCAGCAAGGCTACTACTTCAAAGATTGTCTGCTATTGTTGCAATAGACTTGGACATGTAGTGGCTGACTGTCCTGATAAGAGAAAGGAGTCTTCAGACAAGAATAAGACTCATAAAAAGGGCAAGAAGGAGAAATCCTTTGTTGCAAAGAAGGATAAGAGCCTAACAGATCAGTCAACTTCAGAGTCAGAATCTGAAGCAGAAGCATATATTGGACTATGTGTTGTATCTGAAGAAGAGGAGTTTCTGCAGTTGCTAGACTCCATCTATGATCAAGAGGATCATCAGTGCATGGGACTAATGGCAGGATCAGAAGAGGACATATGCCAGAATCAGTCTGGTCCTAATAAGGTACAATGTCCTTCTATGAAATCTGTTTGTAGTACAAGTACAGAATCAGCTACATCTGCATCAAGTGATGTAGATGCATCTGAATCTGAAGGAGATGTCTATCAATTGATAGATAAGTATGGGGACTTGTTGCAGGCCCTTAAGAAAAGCAAGAACCTGGTTAAATCTCAGGCTCATGAAATTGCTGAACTAAGGGTAGCTGCAACTGAGTTAGAGAAAGTAATTGATCAAAAGTTAAATGAAATTGCCAAGCTGAAGAATATAACTATTATTCAGATGGGCACAATTAATTATACCAATGATCAAGTGAAGAGTCTGGAGGCCAGACTAAGAATTGAAAAAGATTTAGTGGCTAGTTACTCTAAGCCAAAGTCTGTCTTACCCTTGATTGATGAATTTGTGAATCAAAAGGGTAAGGCAGGATTAGGATTCAAAGGTAACTCCAGGGCTGGCCAATTCAAGAGGAAAGGCAAAGCTCTTATCAAGCCACTGAACTTTTCAGTCCCTATTAAGTTTAGAAAGGTGGAAGTGCGTTCTAACCTATATGATCATGAAAATATTCATGGTCATATTAAGTCTAATGTTCTGAAAAACAAGGGTGTAAATGCCAACAGGCCTACCCATGTTCATAAACCCAATGGTTATAAAAAATCAGTGGGTGAAGCTGCTGCAGCACCAGCAATGGACAGAAATTCTTTTGTCAAGGATGTATCTAGAACTAGATACAATAGGTTTGAATGTTGGTGCTGTGGCAAGAGATGTCATTTTGCACTAGACTGCTGGTATAATACAAGTGTTAGAAAGAACAATAGTCTACCTGTTAGAAGAAATAATGGTAGCTTTGTTTATGCTAACTTGAACCAAGGACCTAAGACTTGCTTGGGTTCTAAGGGTAAGTAAATCTGTGTTACAGGTGAATCCAAGTAACTATGCCCCTATATGGTACTTGGATAGTGGTTGTTCCAGGCACATGACTGGAACAAAGGGGCTGCTGAAGGAGTATTCATCTGTCAAAGATGGACCTAAAGTGATCTTTGGTGGATCTGAAAAAGGAGTCATCAAAGGGTTTGGTAACATTTCTTCTAACCTAATTACTATCACCCAAGTGACTTATGTAAAAGGTTTGAAACATAATCTAATAAGCATAAGCCAGATGAGTGATTTAGGATATGACATTTCATTTGTTAAGGATGGATGTCATATCAAAAGGTCAAGTGATCAAGAGATCATTTTGACTGGGTATAGGAAGAGAAATGTATATTGTCTTAATTTTGTATGTGAGAATAAAGCTTCTCCCATCTGTCTTGTAGCTGATGATAATGCTTCTCATTGTGTTAAGTGGCACAAGAGATTGGCTCATCTTAACTACAAGACAATTGACCAACTCTTTATCAAAGAATTAGTGAGGAATGGTCCTCAAGTTAAGTGTATGAAGGAAGGGATATGCTCAGCTTGTCAAAAGGGCAAGCAGACAAAATTCTCCTTTCAAAGCCTTGAAAACAAGGATTCTGTGAGGTGCTTATACCTCTTGCATATGGATCTTTTTGGTCCTATGCCAGTTCATAGTCTAGGTAGGAAGGTCTACACTTTTGTGGTTGTAGATGACTATTCTAGATTTATATGGGTGTTCTTTCTGAGACAGAAATATGAAACCCCAAGTGTCTTACTTAATTTTGTAAAGCAAATTCAGAATGAACTGAATAGTACAGTGGTCAAAATCAGAAGTGACCATGGTACTGAGTTTCAATCTGAAAGCATGACAAAGTTATGTGAAGACTTTGGGATTTTCCAAGAGTTCTCCTCACCAAGAACACCTCAGCAAAATGGAATTGCTGAAAGAAAGAATAGAACATTAATTGAAGCTGGTAGAACTCTATTGAGTGACACCTCTCTACCAGAATATTTCTGGGCTGAGGCAGTAAACACTGCTTGTCATATGATCAATAGGGCTTCTATCACCAAGAGCCATAAAAAGACTCCCTATGAGATTATGAAAGGTAGAAAACCAAATCTATCCTACTTCAGAATCTTTGGTTGCAAATGCTATATACTTAACAATGGTAAGTCATATTTGACTAAGTTTGCTGCCAAATCCCAGGATGGGATATTTGTTGGGTACAGCACAAATAGTAAGGCCTATAGAATCTTCAACTTGACTACTCAAGTTGTTGAAGAATCTGTGCATGTTGTGTTTGATGAAACAAGATTAATCAACTGTGAGTTATCTTGTAGATCAAATGACTCAACAGGTATAAGCAAAGGAATGGACAAGCTCTCCATTGCTGAAGCTTCAAGGGAAGATGGAGTATTGGAAAATGAAGGATATTGTCCAGGGGGAGTACACGACACAATAGAAGATGAAGAAAACCAAGAGGTTCAGCATAATGAAGGAGCTGGAGATGTTCAACCAGAAGGGAATCTTCCTCCAGCTACAAGACATTTAAGAGACCATCCAACTAATCAGATAATAGGTGATCCAAGACAGGGAGTGCAGACTAGAAGCAGAAGTCAAAGCACAGTTCTGCATTCAAGTTTCCTGTCACAAATGGAGCCTAAGAAGTTTGAAGAAGCCATCCAAGACCTGCACTGGACTGATGCTATGCAAGAGGAGCTGAATCAATTCAGAAGGTGCAATGTCTGGGAGCTTGTTCCTAAACCAAGAGGCCACAATATAATTGGGACAAAATGGATCTACAGGAACAAGTTGGATGAGAATGGAGTAATAGTGAAAAATAAAGCAAGATTGGTTTCTAAAGGATACAAGCAGGAAGAAGGGATTGACTTTGATCAAACCTTTGCCCCAGTAGCAAGGCTGGAGGCAATCAGAATGTTCCTTGCCTATGCAGCCTATCAAGACTTCAAGGTATACCAGATGGATGTGAAGTCAGCATTTCTGAATGGTGATCTTAAAGAAGAAGTATATGTAGAGCAGCCATCAGGTTTTGTAGATCCTCTTAAACCTGATTATGTTTATAAGCTTAGAAAAGCTTTGTATGAGTTAAAGCAAGCCCCAAGGGCTTGGTATGAAACCCTGTCTACTTTCCTTATTGAGAATAAATTCTCAAGAGGAAAAATTGACAAAACTCTATTGCTTAGGGAATCCAAAGGCAAGATCATCTTAGTTCAGATCTATGTTGATGACATAATCTTTGGATCTACTGAAAACAACCTTTGTAAAAAGTTTGCCAAACTTATGCAAGGGAAGTTTGAGATGAGCAGTATGGGGGAACTGAAGTTCTTCTTGGGACTCCAAGTAAGACAGACTGATGATGGCTTGTCCATATCCCAGTCAAAGTTTACTAAAGAATTAATCAAGAAGTATGGTATGGAGTCATCCTCCATCATGAGAACTCCTATGGGGACAAGTATGCCTATATGCAAAGATGATGCAGGTAAACCTATTGATGAGACTTTGTATAGAGGAATAGTTGGTTCTCTACTATATCTCACAGTTAGTAGACCAGATATTATGTATGCTACATGTGTCTGTGCTAGGTACCAAGCCTGCCCTAAAGAGTCTCATTATACTGCAGTCAAAAGGATTCTGAGATATCTTAAGGGCACACCTAATCTAGGCCTTTGGTACCCTAGGAATAGAGATTTTCAACTAACAGGTTATTCAGATGCAGACTTTGCAGGCTGTAGAGAGGATAGGAAGAGTACAACAGGTACTTGTCAATTCTTGGGAGGAAGATTGATATCTTGGAGTAGTAAGAAGCAGACCAGTGTGGCTATATCTACAGCTGAGTCAGAATATGTTGCTGCTGGCAGCTGCTGTGCACAACTATTGTGGATACAACATCAGCTTAAAGATTATGGTATTCAAGTAAGTAGAACACCTCTTTTGTGTGATTCTAAGAGTGCAATTTCTATTGCTAATAATCCTATTTCTCATTGTAGAACTAAGCATATAGAAATTAAATACCATTTTCTTAGAGATCATGTAGAAAGAGAAGACATCACATTGGAATTTGTTAAAACAGATTATCAAATAGCAGATGTATTCACTAAGCCTCTGGATGAAACAAAATTCAATAAATTTAAAATTGAATTAGGCATGCTGACCATTGATTAGATTATCAACAAACTTACAAATAACATATTAGATTATCAAATGGTCTTAAGTGGTGTAGACAGAAACAAAAATTGGCTAAGTAAAATAGTGTCGACACATTCAGTGATAATGTGTCGACTCAGTGAAGTAATGTCGACAAGTCAGAAATATTGTGTCGACACAGAGAATATGTGTCGACACTTAAGAATTAAATTGTCGACTTATCCAGGAATGTAGTGTCGACTTCACCAGAATAGTGATGTCGACACTTACAAATTTTGTGTCGACACTTATCCTAAGAGTCGACACAGATTTTCTGATACTCTACTATATCTCTCAGGTGTCGACATATCCACATTTGGTGTCGATACATAGTAGACAGATTTGTTGTCGAGACAATAGAAGTTTGTGTCGACACATTCCATCTGTGTCGACACATATAGACTGTTTTTGCCCGCCTTTTGATCTTCTTTCAATAGAAGGTATAAATAGGTCAAGAACTTATTCAGTCGACACGCTTACAAGGTTTTCGAGACTGAAACCCTGTGTCAACTTTCTCTCTCTCTCTCTCTCTCTCTTCTCTCAAGCTTTCTCACCTGAACAATGGCGCCGAAGATTGAAGACAACGTCAATGAAGGTTATGAGTTAGTAAGGAATGCCTTTGCCGAAGCCCCAACAGATGTTCAACGAGTTATCTCTCTTATTTCTGAATCCGGATTAGAGTTCATAGTTTCTGAACCTTCCAAGATATGGAAGAAGGAGGTGCATGAATTCTTTAACTCTGCATCAATAGGTTCAGATGTTCTCAAGATAAAGTCCACTGTGCATGGGTCGACAGTGAAGATTACCCCAAGAAGTCTAAGGAAGATTCTACATTTACCAATAATTGAGAATGAAGAAGAAGTCCCTGCTTCTAAGTTAAGGGAGGCTATCCAATGGTGCGGATTGGATCCCACTCTGAAGATTGGAGCTGCTTTCAACAGAAAAGGGATGAATCAGCAAGGGAAATTTCTGTCTGAAGTAGTTGGCAAGGTGATTCTGTGCAAACCAGGGGGACATGATAGGATTTCAGCCTCTATGTTCAGCCTCATGACCAGAATTGTGTTTACAATTCCAACTGATTGGTCAGCTGTAATCTTTGAAAAGATCAAGGAAGGAATAAAGAAGCCAAATCTGGCTAGAATTATGAGTTTATATCTGAATGGAGTGATCCCTGAGGTAATGCAACACCTGCCAGGAACAAAGATCAATCACATGAGAAAGATGGACATGAGATTGTTTTCTAGGTGGGATAGGGTGCTGTCTAAGGATGTGCCTGATGAGAGCAGGCAGGACACCCCAGTGAAATCCTCTTCTCATGCTCCAGATACTGAGCAGCTTCAAGAAGAACAAGAGAGGAAGCAGGATGAAGATCACTCTGTGTCTACTCCAGCCCAGCAAGACACTATACCTATACAGATGCAGGGGGAGCAAGCTCATTCACCTGCCCAGATTGTATCTACTCCTGACCAGGTGCAGGGGGAGCAAGTATACTCACCTGCCCAGGTCATTACCAATACTGAATAAGTACATGGGGAGAAGATGTCTGACCCAGTGCAAGAGGCAGTCCAAATTGATATCCCCAAAGATCTGAATATAGAAGATCTAATTGATACATCTTATGTTCAAGCTCAGAAGGAATATACTCTAGATGAGTTATTCACTAATGTTGATATGGCTACTGATAGAGTAGAAGAGGGGCAAGAGATTGAAAAGGCCCTTGACATGGAGATAGAAATTGAGAAAGAGCAAATGGTTGAGGGGGAGTCTGTGCATGTTGAGGCTGAACAACATGGCACTGAGACAGATATTCCTCCTCCTCCTCAAGAAAGAGTTCAAGTTGATAGTTCATCTGAATCTGAGACTGAAGAAGCCAGAATGGCTAAGAAGAGAAAACTTGTAGTCTTCAAGAGAAGGAGCAAAGGTTATAAGCAGGCTCTACAGACTACAACTCAACCATCCCATTCTGAATTTAATTATAACAAGTTTATGGTTGATTTGCAAGTTAAGTTAGATGACCATAGAGTGGCAGTTGAAAAATATGTTGATGAGAGCAATAAGGCCCTTCAATTTGACTTGGCTCAGGATATAAAGTCAATTCGATTTGAAGTCAATATGCATAAGAAGGAGATGACAGATTGCTTCCATAAGGGAGGTAATGCTGTGGTGTATTTGGCAAAACAACAGCAGTCCATCATCCCTAAAGTGGATGATATTGCTTTAAAGCAAAGCTATGTTTTGGAGAATCAGCTAAGGATGAATGACAATTTAACTGAATCTCATCAAGAGATTATTAATGAATTGAAAAAGACTACTCCAGGCCTGCCTGCAGCTAGAGCAAAGGAGATGGAAGAATTTGATAAGAAATTTCAAGCTGCTATTGAATCTGTTAAAACTGCTATCACTACCTCTCAAAAGGACATATCTGACAAGCTTCAAAAGTTAAAACCATTTTTTAAAGAGGGTGTGAATTATCTGGATAGACAGATCAGATTTCAGAAGGAAGATCTAAGAGATCATATTACCAGAGAAGCCATAAAGGGGGAGAGGTTGTTAGTTCATGCAGGCTCAGAGCACACCAAATGGGTGACCAATAGTATTCGATCCACATTGGGATATCCATCTTTGTGTGATGATGCTATGGTGGCTGAGTCAGGAATACAAACAGGTCTACTTGAAGGCAATCAACCTGAGGTTGCCCAAGTCATTTACCCTCCTCCAGATTTTGATATGATTGATCAGCAAGTTCAAGAAATGTATAGTCCTCTAAAGGAGGTTAACAAGGTTGTTATTGAGAAAGTGGATAAGCCTGAGGCCACTTTGAAAGAACAGCAAGATGCTCTACTATCTAAGAAGAGATTTAGAGAGCAGGCTGAACTTAAGCCAGATTTTGAGCAGTGGAGCCCTACTTCAAGAAATATTATACTCATTGCATGGAAGGCTGTGAAAGACCAAGTTCATGAAAGAGGAAAGTGGTATAATGAAATAGAATGACAAAAGCATGAAGCTAGGCAGGAGGCAATAGTACAGTTCAGAAGAAAAGCCAAGCTGGGTAGGCTGCCACTAGATGCTCAGGAGTCGAGCAAGTACTTTCCAAAGCCCCTTCATTACTTTGAAAGGCAAAGGCTCAAGGAAGAAGCAAAGAAGAAGGCTGATCCAAAAGGCAAGAAGCCAGCTGAAGATGCTGAAGCTCCTGTGAAGGCTCAAATCCAATCTGGCAAAGGGATTGTCATAAGAGAGCCTGATCAGTCTTAATTTTAAGTTCTATCAAAAGTATTTTGTAATGTTTTGATTAAATCATTCAATGTAAAACTCTGTAATCAAGCATTATCAAGTTATAAACAATATTTTGTTTGGAATCATATAATGTTCACTCTGTGATGGATTGTTCATATTTTGTTTGGAATCATATAATGTTCACTCTGTGATGGATTGTTCATATTTTGTTTATATTAAGTATTCCTGTTATGTCATATATCATCATATTATACTTTTTATAAATGGTGTATATCATTGGCTATAAGGGTTATGACTTCTCCAAATAGGGGGAGATTGTTGGGTACATTGGAAAATGTGTACCTGATTTGAAGAAGCCCAACTTAGCTCAATGATATACATCAAGGTGTATTTGATGTTGTTTTAAGTTGACATGTGTAGGTGAAGAAGTGTTAAAGAATGCAGAAAAATATTCTAAGTCCATGTGTCGACACCTGAAGAAACAGTGTCGACACTTCAGAATATTTGTGTCGACACTTGAAGGAAGCTGTGTCGACACAGAGAAAGATAGTCGACCACATTTGTGTCGACACTGGGAAGCAGTGTCGACTCACAGGAAGATAGTCGACCACATTTGTGTCGACGCTGGGAGGCTGTGTCGACACAATGAGACAGAGTCGACACACATTGGCAGAAGTCGATAATACTTATGTCGACACCAGAAGACTAAGTCAACACATACTGAGTTCTGAATCTACAACAACTGTGTCGACACACAGGACTTGTGTCGACACACTGCAAAGTCAAGACTAAGTTATTCTCTGAAGAAGCTGTGTCGACTTAAAGGCAAACTTGTCGACATCATCAAAGGCTGTGTCGTTACCAAAGTTACTTGTGTCGACACGTACAGACAGTTGGTCTCGACACTTCCTGACAGTCTGACTCAACACATTGCTGACCAAGACTAAGGCACAGGATCTGTTTGAAGACTTGACAGCTGTGGGTTGCAGCCAGTTAACTGATGTTGTCAGACTTGTCAGAAGACAGTTATAAACCGGATCAGCCGGTTACCATTAAGAAGATCTATAAATAGACAGATTCAGAGAGAAGTAAAGATGTAATGAGAAGATTGAACTTTGGCAATCAAATTGAGAAATCAAATCTAGAAGGTATAATACACTAAAGAAGATCTTCATCAGAAGATCTAAGAAGACGATCTCAGGATCGATCTAAGAAGAGTTCTAACAAGAATTCAGAAGTATCATCAAAGGTGTTGGATAGAGAGGGATCCACCCATTTTGAAGAAGAAGAAGGAAGTCATCAGTGGTTTCTCAAGAAGCTGTTTGGAAATCAACTCAGCTAAGTTCAGATTCAAGAAGCTTTGAAGAAAGCTCAGATTCAGTTGATTTCATCAGCTGATCAAGAATTGTCTTGTCCTCTTCTCTCTCAACAAAGGCAAGACATTAAAACTTCTTTTCTAAATTTCTGTAGGATCTGTTTTACACAGATCTGAGTTGTAAGCCTGTGATATAAAGGCTGAGTGTAGGAGAGTTGATCTCTGAGTGGTAGGGTTGTTTGCCTGAGTGTAGGAGAAGGTTCTTCTCTGTGTTATAGGCCTTGTGGCAAGGCTGAGGTAGGGCTGTTGTGCCTGAGTTGTAGGAACCTATCCAGGTTCTGAGCTGTAGGATCTGAGGATCTGAGAATAGTGGAAGTTTGGCCGAATCTAGCATACTGCTAGATAGGTGAAGGGGGAAAGTGGATGTACCCAGACCTTGGAGAACCACTATAAAACATTGTGCAATCTGTGATGATTAAATGTCTGTGAATGCTGTGCTGGATGTTTTAATTTTTGTAATTGAATTCTGCCTAAAAATTTGAACAAGCAATTAGAACCTATTCACCCCCCCCCCCTCTAGGTGTTTAGGTTGTCTTGAAAGTAAAACTATCAGCAATCTATGGTCTTAAGCGGAGCCCTCGAGCTTGGTTTGACATGTTCAGCAACATTGTGGCGGCCGTTGGTTTTGCGCGCAGCTCTGCCGATACTCTCTATTTATTCGCAAAACCTCCTCGGGGTTGGTGTTTCTTGCTGTGTATGTTGATGATATTCTTCTCACTGGCGATGACCAGGAAGGGGTAGCCTTGACAAAGCAGCATCTTCGTCAACATCTGGTCACAAAAGATATGGGCTCTTCGAAATACTTTTTGGGAATCGAAATCTCTCGGAAGCCCAACTCCTTATTCCTCTCCCAGCATAAGTATGCCCTTGACCTTCTAAAAGAAGCAGGATTGACTGGAGCCAAACCTATCCGATACCCTATGGCTATTGGAGAAGACAAAACCTGGGCAGATGATTCGCCTCTTCTTTCAGATACTACGCGGTACAGGCGTCTAGTTGGCAAGCTCATATATCTCACAGTGACCAGGCTCGACATTTCCTATGTTGTGGGCAAGGTGAGTCAATTCATGCAAACACCTAGGGAGTGTCATCTTCAGTCCGCCTTGCAGATCTTGGAGTATGTCAAAGCAGCCCCTGGGAAAGGATTACTCTTTCAGAAGAATGGTCATCTAAGGGTTGAATCATACTCAGATGTGAGTTACGCTGATGACAAAGGGGATCGCAAGTCTACCTCCGGTTTCTGCACCTTTGTTGGGGGATATCTGGTAAGCTGGAAGAGCAAGAAGCAGTCTGTTGTTTTCAGGTCCAGTGCTGAAGCAGAGTATCGGAGTATGGCATCGACCACTTGTGAGTTAAAATGGATACGGGCTCTCATGCTTGATTTGGTAGAGGTCTACAACCATCCTCTACCTATGTTCTGTGGCAATAAGGCTACGATATACATCTCCAAAAATCCAGTCTTCCATGAAATAACCAAGCACATTGAGATTGACTATCATTTCATTTGTGAAGAGATTTTGAAGGAACAAATTTGCACTCCCTTCGTCACTTCTGATAAAGAGTTGGCTGACATCTTCACCAAGCTAGTATCCGCCTCGTTCTTTCATATTTGTGACAAGCTGGGCATGATCGATATATATGCTCCAGCTTGAGGGGGAGTGTTTGAGTGGTGACTGGGCGGTCTGGCGGTCTGGCTTGGCGAGTAGGTGACTGGGCGATCTGGCGATTTCCCTTCAGCAGTTTGGTTGCTATGTGTTGCTGTCTGTGGTCCAAGCAGTCTAGCGGCTTGTCACTGGCGACTTGGAGACCGGGCGGTCTGGCGGTCTCACATGGCGATCTCTCTCTCTCTCTGTCAGTTTCCGAGCAGTTAGCCCCTCTGTCTAACCGCGCGGCTTGTGCGGTTTGTGTCTGTACAATCCGCTTGTGTCATGTAATTTTTTAGTCCCACATCTCTTTTTTGTATTCTCTCTTCTCTCCTCCATTCTATATAAGGGAGGTCATATCTTTATAATAGATACCTTTTTCGGATAATAAAATTTCAGTTTAAACAGCTTCCGGCTTGTTTTAGTTCGTTTCTCACACTTAGGCCCGCCGGGAACTTCGTTTGGCGAGATCTCCCAGCAAGGATCTCCTGGCCAGGACCGCCCCTGGCCGAAACCTCCCCTGGCCGAGACCTCTCCTGGCCGAGACCTCTCCTGGCCGAGACCCTTTTGGCCGAGACCCCTTTGGGTCTGTCCTTAGGGTGATTTTTGCCTAGCCTAGAACATCCGTGTCGAAACATTTCTAGACACTAAACATGTCCCCCATAGGCAAGCCTTCGGACCCGCCGGCTAGATGAGAGCCTGCGTAGCGGGTCTACCTGGGGCCGAGCCGAGCTCGGGGTGTTGATGACGATCTCATATCCAACCTCTCCCAACAGGCAAGCCTTCAGACCTGCCAGCTAGATGAGAGCCTGCGCAGCGGGTCTACCTAGGGCCGAGCCGAGCTCGGGGTGTTGATGAAGATTTCAAATCCAACCTCTCTCCCACAGGCGAGCCTTCGGACCTGCCAGCTAGATGAGAGCCTGCGCAGCGGGTCTACCTGGGGCCGAGCCGAGCTCGGGGTTTTGATGACGATTTCATATCCAACCTCTCCCCCATAGGCGAGCCTTCGGACCTGCCAGCTAGATGAGAGCCTACGCAGCGGGTCTACCTGGGGCCGAGCCGAGCTCGGGGTGTTGATGATGATCTCATATCCAACCTCTCCCCAATATACGAGCCTTCGGACCTGCTAGCTAGATGAGAGCCTGCGCAGCGGGTCTACCTGGGGCCGAGCCGAACTCGGGGTGTTGATGACGATTTCATATCCAACCTCTCCCCCACAGGAGAGCCTTCGGACCTGCCAGCTAGATGAGAGCCTGTGTAGCGGGTCTACCTGGGGCCGAGCCGAGCTCGGGGTGTTGATGACGATTTTATATCCAACCTATCCCCCACAGGCAAGCCTTCGGACCTGCCAGCTAGATGAGAGCATGCGCAGCGGGTCTACCTGGGGCCGAGCCAAGCTCGGGGTGTTGATGATGATTTCATATCCAACCTCTCCCCCACATGCGAGCCTTCGGACCTGCCAGCTAGATGAGATCCTGCGCAGCGGGTGTACCTGGGGCCGAGCCAAGCTCGGGGTGTTGATGACGATTTCATATCCAACCTCTCCCCCACAGGCGAGCCTTCGGACCTGCCAGCTAGATGAGAGCCTTCGCAGCGGGTCTACCTGGGGCTGAGCCGAGCTCGGGGTGTTGATGACGATCTCATATCCAACCTCTTCCCCACAGGCGAGCCTTCGGACCTTCCAGCTAGATGAGAGCCTGCGCAGTAGGTCTACCTGGGGCCGAGCCGAGCTCGGGGTGTTGATGACGATTTCATATCCAACCTCTCCCCCATAGGCGAGCTTTCGGACCTGCCAGCTAGATGAGGGCCTGCGCAGCGGGTCTACCTAGGGTCGAGTCGAGCTCGGGGTGTTGATGAAGATTTCATATCCAACCTCTCCCCCACAGGCGAGCCTTCGGACCTGTCAGCTAGATGAGAGTCTGCGCAGCGGGTCTACCTGGGGCCGAGCCGAGCTCGGGGTGTTGATGACGATTTCATATCCAACCTCTCCTCCACAGGAGAGCCTTCAGACCTGCCAGCTAGATGAGAGCCTGTGCAGCGGGTCTACCTGGGGCCGAGCCGAGCTCGGGGTGTTGATGAAGATTTCATATCCAACCTCTCCCCACAGGCGAGCCTTCAGACCTGCCAGCTAGATGAGAGCCTGCGCAACGGGTCTACCTGGGGCCGAGCCGAGCTTGGGTTGTTGATGACGATCTCATATCCAACCTCTCCCCCACAGGCGAGCCTTCGGACCTGCCAGCTAGATGAGAGCCTGCGCAGCGGGTCTACCTGGGGCCGAGCAGTGCTCGGGGTATTGATGAAGATTTCTCAAACCAAACCTACTCTATCATCAAGATGAGAAAGCAGATAACCGATCAAAGCAAGAGATATATCATGATAGCATTTGGGAAACAACAATATTTTCAAATGATAATGTTTGATTACAACAGTACAATCCGCCTCTCCCCTTATGGGTAGAAGCGCTTTAGATCGTCACCGCTCCAGGTGTGGCTCAAGGTCCTCCCCTCCACATCCTGGAGGTAGTAACCTCTTTTTGCCAGAACCTCCTTCACTATGTAAGGCCCTTCCCAGCTTGGGTTGAGCTTTCCAACAGGGGCCGACCTCCCTGTCGCTTCAACCTTTTGCACCACTAGGTCCCCTTCGGCGAATTGTTTGATTCTGACGTGTTTATCGAAGTACCTGACCATTCGCCGCTTGATCTCTTCTTGCCTGATGGCTGCAACATCCCGCAGCTCCTCTACCATGTCTAGCGAGAGGCGCAACTCTTCCTCGTTTCCCAATCTCCACGCCTCATCTCCTTCACCTGTGGTCGTGACTCGCGGGGACCGAACCTCGAACTCTATGGGGAGGACAGCCTCGCACCCATGAGAGAGCTTGAAGGGGGTCTCACCGGTGGCCGTGTTCGGGGTCGTTCGCAAGGCCCACAGGATGGAGAGGAGCTGCTCTACCCAGTTTCCCCTCAGGTTCTCCACCTTCTTCTTGAGCAGGTTCACAATAATCTTATTGCCGCTTCCACCTGGCCATTGCTCCGGGGGTGATGGACAGAGAAAAACCTGAGGTCTATCATATGCTGGGTGCAGAAGCTGATGAACTCCTCACTAGCGAACTGGGGACCGTTATCTGTCACTATCGCTCGGGGTAGCCCGTGCCTGCATATGATTTCTCCCCAAACAAAGTTCCTGATGACTTGGGAAGTGACCTTGGCTAGAGCCTTGACCTCCAGCCACTTGGAGAAGTAATCGATCATGACCAAGAGGAACCTCCTCTATCCACTGGCTGGAGGGAAAGGCCCGACCAAGTCCATTCCCCAAATGGCGAAAGGCCATGGTGACGTTATGCTCCTTAGTCTTTGAGAGGGCAAGAGCTGGAGGGAGGCGTACAACTGGCACTTTTTACATCTCCTTGCAAACTCTTTCGCATCCTTCCTCAGGGTCTGCCAGAAGTACCCCTGCCTGACCACCCTTGCCTCTAGAGTCCTCCCCCCCCCCCCGAGTGACTGCCGCACTCGCCTGAATTTATCTCCCCAAGTATCTTTGGGACTTATTCCTCGGTCACACACCTGGCCAGGAGTCCTGACGACATCTTACGATGTAACCCCCCTTCCAACATCAGGTAGTGAGTTGTCTTACGCTTGAAACTCCTTGCATCTTTCACTTCTTCCGTCAGTTCGTCGGTTGATAGGAAGGTCACCAGTGGGTCCACCCACGAGGGTCGCCGGCCTACCTCCATTAGCTCCCCTTCTTCGATCGCTGGTCGGAACAGTTCGGTTAAGGTCCCTCCTCCTCGAGACCCGAACTTTGCCAATCGATCGGCAGCCACGCTCTCCTCCCGAGGAACGTGCTGGATTGAGAATGATCGGAAGCCCCCGATGATTGTCTTTACCTTGGATAGGTACTGTATGAGGGTAGATTCCCGAGCTTCAAACTCTCCTCGAATCTACGATGCCACCACTATCGAGTCCGTGAAGACCTCCATATCCTGGATCCCAAGCTCCTTTGCCAAACAAAGACCGGCTATCACGGCTTCGTACTCTGCCTGATTGTTGGTCACTGGAAAGTGATAGGCCACCGCCTGTTCTATAGCTACCCCCTGGGGGCTTACCAACACCACTCCTCCCCCCATGGAATGCTTTCCCGAGGCCCCATCAACCATCACCTTCCACGCCCCCTGCTGCCGCGGCTCCTCCTCCCCAACTTCAACAACATAATCTGCAAGAAAGTTCGCCACTGCTTGCGCTTTAATCGAGTGCCTTGGGACAAAAGAGATGTTGAACTTGCTTAGTTCAATTGACCACTTGACCAGCATCCCCGAGTGCTCCACCCCTTCAAAGATCCTACGAAGAGGATGGTCGGTTACCACCCTAATCGTGTGCGCTTGGAAATATGGCCGAAGCTTCCTTGCCAAAACGATCAGAGCATACGCCAGCTTTTTGAGGATGGGGTAACGAAGCTCCGCCTTCCTCAAGATCCGGCTTACGTAGTAGATGGGTAGCTGCTTCTTCCCCTCTTCCCTGACTAGAACAGAGCTCACGGCTTCCGCTCCCACCCCGAGATACAGGGCTAGGTCCTCCCCTTCTTTTGGGCTTTGTAGTATGAGAGCCTAGGAGAGCTGTCTCTTCAGTCCTAGGAAGGCTTCCTCACACTCGGCTGTCCACTCAAACCTCTGGTTACCCCTCAACACTTTGAAGAACGATGAACATTTGTCTCCAGACCGAGAAAGGAACCTGCTTAGTCCAGCCAGCTTGCCTGCCAAGCGTTGGACCTCCTTGGCATTGCGAGGTGATTCCAGGTCTAGGATGACCTTTACCTTATCCGGGTTAGGCTCCACCCCTACCCGAGTCAAGAGGTGTCCAAGAAACTTCCCGCGGCTGGCCCCAAAGACACACTTCAAGGGATTCAGCCTCATCTTGAACCTTCGGAGGGTGGCAAAGTTCTCTTCGAGGTCCCGCAGGTGTGAGCTCACGCACTTGCTTTTCACCATCAGGTCATCGACATAGACTTCCAAGTTTCTCCCCCTCTGCCCCTGGAAGACTCGATCCATCATGCGCTGGTATGTGGCTCCTGCGTTTTTCAGCCCAAAGGGCATCATCTTATAGCTGAAGCATCCTTCCCTAGTGATGAAGGAGACGTCTTTGACGTCGGGGGGGGGGGGGGTGCATGCGAATTTGGTGATAACCTGAAAAAACATCAAGAAAACTCATAACAGAAAAACCGACGGCTGAATCAACCAGCGCGTCGATTCGAGGCAAAGGGTAGCAATCCTTGGGGCACGATTTATTTAACAAAGAGAAGTCAATACACATGCGCCACTTCCCTCCCCCTTTCTTAACCATTACCACATATGAGATCCAGCCTGGGTACTAGACCTTCGAGATGAAGCCCGCCTCCAAGAGCTTTCTGACCTCCTCGCGGATGGGTTCCTCCATCTTGGTGGCGATGGCCCTCATCTTTTGGCATATGGGGCGAGTCCGGGGGTCCAGGTTCAGGCGATGACAGGCCACATCCGCATCAATGCCCGACATGTCCGCCGCGCTCCAGGCGAAGATGTCGACGTTGTTCTGGATGCAAGCTCTCATCCGCTCCTGGTCCTCAAGGCTCAGGCCCCCACTGACCCGTACCCTCTGCACCTGCCCCGCCTTGGTGGAGACCTCCATCTCCACCACTTCCTCGGCCGGCTCCAATCGTGATTGCTCCCAGCTGTCCCTTGCCTCCTCCTCAACCTCCAACTCTTCCCCTCCTTCAGCCTCCATTGCCTCCTCCGGCTTCTCCTCCTGGAACTGATGAATCTCCACACCCCTCGGGGCCTCTTGCCCAACTCTCGCAACTTGACCCTCCTCATCTTCATTCATCCCTTCCTCCAGACCCTCTTACTCAACTCCAACAGCTAGCTCATCTATCTCCATCACCTCCTCAAGGCTCTCCTCCCGTCGTGGCTCAACTTCTTCCCTCCTCCGGACCTCCTTCTCGGCTTCTCTCACCACTTGTTCCCTACCTCCGGGCTCACCTCCTCCTGCTCCGCTAGCTCCCTCTCCAGTTCTTCTGCCTCCGCCATCCAGGATACAGTGTTCACTGCCGTCACATATCATTGTCTTGCCACCTTCGGATCCCCCCTGATCCTGACCTGCACCCCTCCATTGTTGAACTTGAGACATTGGTGAAACGAGGAGGGGACGCAGCGAAAGGCGTTGATGAGGGGACGTCCAAAGATGACATTATAACTGCTTGGAGCGTCCACTATCACGAACCTACAATTCTGTAACACACCTCCCAGCTTTACATGCAGTCCTACTCCTCCTTCTACTTCTTTCATTTCTCCAGAAAACCTGAACAACGGTCCATCTGAGGCTAGGACCCTCTTCCCCTCAACCTTCATCTCATCAAAGGCTTTCTTGAAGATAACATTCACCGAGCTCCCATTGTCTACCAGTATCCTGGAAACTGTAAAATTCTCCACCGCTGTCTGGATCACCAGAGCATCGTAGAAAGGGTCCTCGTAGTCCGGCATATCCGCGGATGAAAAGATGATTTTTTCTTCCGGAGGGGGGCTAGGGAGGTCGAGGCGACCCCTCTGCGGAACATGGTCTGCAAGCTTCCCTTACGGGTTGCCTCAATCCCTACCCCTCTGTGGATCACTCTGATCCCTCCTCGGGTTCCCACGTCTACCCGATCCTCGCATCTATCTTCCTCCCCTCCCGGCTGCACTTCCACGATCCTTACCGGCGGATCCTGTCTCCCCATTCCTCTGGCTTCCCGCATCTCCAAGAACTCCGGGCAGGTGGCCGTCACGTGACCTTCCTCTTGATGGAAGTCACAAAAGGGTAACGCCACCCTGCCCCCTCTTCCTTCTCCTCCTCTTCTCCCAGCTCCCCGGACTCTTCTTCCTCCTCCTCCTCCTCTTCCTCTGCCGACCTCCATCGCTTCTTGCGGTGGTGGGAAGTGACCCCTCGGCCCCTGCCTCCACGCCTGCTGGTCAAACCTTATCTGTTCCCGAAGATTGTCTCTTCCCTGAACACCTCCTCCTTGGCCCTGAGGGCAACCCTCCTGAGGCCTCCAACCCAATCGGTTGTTCGGCTCCTGGGCCCCCCATCCCTATTGTTGCCCCTGCCCTCGGGGTTCTTCTCTCCTTCTTTCCTCCCTTTGCTCCCTCTGCTCTCTCTGCTCCCTCTGCTTCCCTGACGCTGGTTCCTTCACATCGTCCTCCGCCAACCTGGCCAGCTTCCTGACAAACGCTGGGTTCGCCCTCTCGAAGTCGATCTCTTTCGCCGCCCTCTCCATAAGCTCTTCAAATGAGAGGAGGGGAACTCTCTTCAGCTCCATGCTAAAGAAACCTGGTCTCAGCCCCAGGGTAAAAGCGAGCATCAACGCGTACCCTGGGACCTCCTGGACTAGGAGAATCTCTTCCTGAAACCGTTCGACGTAATGACCCAGCGTCTCGTCTTGCTTCTGCCTCACCGCGAATAGGCACTCCGCTTCCTTCTTCCTCTTCTTCGATGTCGAGAACCTCAACAAGAAACCCCGACGTAGATCCTCGAAGCTGTAGATTGAGCTTGCTGGCAACTGGTAGAACCAGTCCCTAGCCTTCTCCTTCAACGTGATGGCAAACAGTCGACACTTGAAGGCATCCGTCATCTGTCGGATCGAGACCACATCCTCGAACCACTGAACATGTTGCACCGGATCATCCTTCCCTGAGTAGTAGGACATGTCCGGCTCCCGGAACCCCTTTGGCACCAGAGCTGAGATGATGAGCTCGCTGAAGGGGGTCTCGCCTCCTACCTGGCGAGAGGGCACGTCTCGCGGCCTTGGCTGGCTTGCCCGATCCGCGGTACCGTGCCCAGGGAAGAGATCTCGCATCACCGCCTTCCTCTCGCCAACTTCTGCCGGAACCTCCCTTCCGGGGCGCTGGCCTGGGAAGAGTTCCCGCGCGGCCACGTCTCTCTCTCCAACTCCTGCCAGAACCTCCTTTCCGGGGCGCTGCCCAGGGGCGTTCTCGCCAAGAAGCGGGACCGCCTCCACCAGAACCTGAGGCGTCTCCCACTCACTCCTTGCCGAGAAGGCAAGGCTGATGGTCTGTAAGACCTCTCGCCTAAAGTCTTCCAACATCTTCCTTGTCGCTTCCTCCCCCGGGGTGGGGATACCCCCTGAGCAAGACGCTTCACCTTCACCTCCAGTCATGGGACCAAACTCAAGGCTTTCTTGCACCGACTGCCTTCCACGCTCACCGCACTAGAACTGTTGGAGCCAAAATGGACCTTAACGAATGTTCAAAACAGGGGTGCAGCCAGCACCTACTTCTCTCAAGCTCTACCCATCGACTGGTAGCTAACGACTTAGAACTGACCCAAAGCCTCAGTAGGGAGGTCCCACCTCACACCCGAAAGATCTCTGAGAGCTTTCCCTCCAAAGCCAAAAGCTGGGCTAGGAGCTCCTCAGAAAGCACTAGAGATTTAGAGAGAATGAGAGTCTGCTTTCGAAGGAACCCTTCTCAGTCTATTCATAACCTTTTGCTGACCTGAAGTTACTGAAATACCCCTGGCTGGTCTGCCAACAGCCAAATCCCGCTGTCTGAGAAGTACTAAACGCAGCCCTTGAGGGTATAAAAGTAATTTTACCCGAGGGCTATTAAGACATTTTACCCTGAGCCTGGCCCCACCCGGCGAGTGCTCTATGCCGAGAACCCTCTCGCCTTCCTTTGGCGGGAGCTAAAAAGAAGTGTCAAAAGTCTCACGCTGAGCCAGCCCCTGCCTTTTCGCCGGTTTGATCCTTCTCGTCAACCCTGCCAAGAGCGGGTCCCGGCTGACCGAAGGTGAACGCTTTCGCCCCTCCCAAGGCGGGAGCTCATCTAACCCTGACGCTGTCGCTGGACGCGGCGTTGGGTGAGTGGAGCCCACTCAACGCCCTCGCTGCTGACCCCGACGCTGAGTGAGTGGAGCTCACTCAACGCCCTTTCTGCTGGCCACGACGTTGAGTGAGTGGATCTCACTCAACGCCCTTTGCTTCTGGTCGCGACGTTAAGTGAGTGAAGCTCACTCAACGCCCTTTGCTGTTGGTCGCGGCGTTGAGTGAGTGAAGCTCACTCAACGCCCTTTGCTGCTGGTCGCGGCGTTGAGTGAGTGAAGCTCACTCAATGCCCATTGCTGCTGGCCATGACGCTGAGTGAGTGAAGCTCACTCAGCACCCTTGCTGATTACGGCGCTGAGAGAGTAAAGCTCACTCAGCGTCGTGCCTTCTCGCCCGCTTCTGGCCATGGGCGGGATCTCGCCTGTTCCTAAGCAGGAGCTCCTCCAGCGCGAGAGCTCTTATGGCCTTCAGGCCCGAGCTAACTTGTGGCTGGTCCAACCCCAACTGTTGTGCCTCTGGATCCCACCCAACGAATATGGGGTTGTACAGATCTGCCCATAGAAGTCTTCTGCGGGTAAGCCGGCCTGGGTGCCTACGTAGGAAGGAGCTAAAGGTCAGAATGGGAGATATTCTCACAGGGAGGTTTAGAAGTGGCGAGCGACACGGAGGAGCGAGAAGGAAGGTCTAGTTCATTTACCTGGATTGCGAGAGGTCCCGGCAGCCTGGGAAGGGTCATCATTCTTCATATTTGGAGAAGTAGATGGCTGAGGCGAGTCAGAATCTTGGGGGTGGACGACAGTGTTATCCCGCAGGCTTTCCGGTCGGAGATGAGGTGCGAGATCCCCCTGGTGAAGCACGAAGCAAGTAAATAAGGAGACGAGTAAAAGAAAAATATGAGTAAAAGCCAAAATTCACCTCTCTCTCTCTCTATAGGAGACGTGGGAGGAGGTCGAGGGATTTCCAAAGAAGCATGAGTGTGCTCCTCGACCGAGAAGGGGGGCCCGCGATTTTTACTTTCTTTGGGGGAGATGACGACGATGGTAAGGAAGCAGGGGTGCGAACCAAAGACAAGGCCAGAGCGGCCATGTTGGCCTTATTTTGCTTGCGAACCATCACGAGACGTTCGCGGAAGCTCTGACTATGAGACATGACTGTGATGGAGAGGGGGAAGGAAGAAGTGAGAAAGGGGGGCACTCTCTACGCGGGGTGGGGGTCGTATATTTATAGACTCCGGTGGAGGGCATAAGACCCGGTGGTTAAAAAAAATGGGGTCTTACACTGGCTAGGGAGGGGAAGAATATTTAGTTCTTCCTGGTAAGAGGTGGGACCTCCAAGCTGAAGCTCACAGTCTATTTTTAGTCTTCGAGACTCTCGTCCAAGGAGGAATTCGGGAAGAGTAGGTGTGAGTTGCAGCCTTAGATCCGAACTCTAGGAGGAGTCAGGTTTCTGGCTTCAACAGAATAGAAGACTCTCGTTTTGTTGTTCTGCCCTAATTCATAAATGAAAACACAAAATGTATTTGTGAAGAGGGGTGAGTAGGTTGCAGGCGGGCAACGACTCAAAATTAACTTTTGGGGTGCACATAACGGAGCTTGGTTCGCGAATAACCAGATTGGTCTTGGGCATAACCAAAGTTAGTCCGCGAATAGAGAACTATTAGTTTGCTCATAATAAATTGCAAAAAGGGGTGTCAGTGCCCCTTTGACCCCCCCCCCCCCCCCCCCCCGATCCGCACCTACTTATACATATAAATAGCATCATCATTGCCCTAAATAAGTAAAATCTTAAGCGTCTTGTCTGATTTCCTTTCCCTGCTTGCGGTCTCCCTCCCGACTACAACAAAACGGACCACCTAAATCCCCCACTGGCAAGCTCTCGCTCCCCTCAGAGCCTACATCGCTCGACCCTCGGAAATTGTAGACCCTCTTCTGTTTTTCCTTTGGCCTGTCTCGTGTCTAGGTCTTAGATATGACCTACTACGAAGTGAGAGAGATGTACATCTTCCTCCTCAACGCCTCTTCACTACCGCTGGGCAAGGCGATCATTATAGATGTTCAGGCTTCTAGCCAGCCCTTCCTTTTCTATGGCCTCGTGTCTATGGATATATTGGATCAGTGGTTTAAGAATTTTCAAGAGAAGACTAAATGTTAAATTTAGAAGCCCTATGTTAAATAATTCAAGCATCCTCAAACTAGTTTTTGTATTACATATTCAAAATATTTCTATTTGGGGATCAATATAGTTGATAGGACCATGGTTTCTTGAGGTTCTCATCTAGAATAAATTATAAGTGAGGGTAATTGATAACTAAATTTATGTTTAGTTTTTCTTTGCATTACTACGATGAGAGAGCAGAAATTATCTCACTTGTAAAATTCTATAAGCACAACATCTGCATTCTTGAAATTATTTTCTTAATTTTTATTCTTTTATCAACCCTCTAATTCGAATAAAAGAATCTTTTCCAATTATATGAACACTTGAGTTCGAAATGAAGGAAAAATGTTTTGTTTCTATTTTTGGTGGTGTGTTACTATCCTACTGGTTTGAAATTTTTTTTTATGAAATGTTAATATCATAGGGGCGCTAATAACGAAATCTTATGCGTTATTAGCATTGCTCTTTGATTACCATCGCGGCTGTCTCTCCACCAATGCCTGTCGGAGTTGCTCCCTCGCATCGGGATGAATAAAATGGAAGTCAAATCACAAACACAAAGGAAGGGGGGAGAGGATGGCAGACCAACTATTTTGAGAACTCATTTACATGAAGAAAAGATCAGGAATCGATCTCTCGTTGAAATCACCAACCCTTGAAATAAAAGAATTTAAAGATAAAAATACACGGCAAAATACCTTGTGTTTTTTTTTTCAAAATTTTAGTATATGCTGAAATAATCAATACAACTAAGTATTTAGTGTTTTTGAAAATATTTACTCGGCTCTATAATTTAAATAAGGAACGAGATCGCGATATATAAATAAATTAGCAAAAAATCTCTTAAAAAGTTTTTTAGTTAGAAATACAATAACGGTGAACAAATAATATAAGAAAAATTTAAGATCTTGGATGGAGCAATAGAAAAAAATTTGTATAAATTGACCTTAGTAACACAAATAAAATTAATAAGAATTGCAATTGTAAAAAACAAAGATACTCGATTTTTTTTGTTATAGAATAAGTGAGTCACCTTTATGAAAATAAACTAGTAAAAGTCATTAATTAAAAAAATTTAATAGTGAAAAATAAAATTGCTAACAACAAATAATATAAAAAATACTCATACATTCAATGAAGTGTGAGGTTCATGTGAAAAACTATAGATCAATGTCTGAAAAGCACAAATAAATTAAGAAGAAATATAATATTAATCAACAATGATATTTTAATTTATTTTCACGTGCATACACTTGTGAAAACAATGAACTTATTTTCGCGTGCTTCAAATTCAGAAACAAATAACATGTCACAAGTGAAATAAAATAAGTGTATTATTATATTTCAAATTAATCCCGAGATCTGAGAAATGCATAGCTCTGTTCAAAGTTTGCGAACAGAACTATATATATATATATGTGTGTGTGTGTGTGTGTGTGTGTGTGTTTTGTATCACACCAAAGCATAAATTTTGTTCGCTCTTTCATCCATTTGAGCAGATGACAACATTTACAAGATGTGAATTCCTATTGCTTACATGTGACAGCATAAATGATGTCGAATATAGTATGACAATCCAATTGCATTCTCCTCATATGAAGAGAATGCAATTGGATTGTATGACAAACATACTTGAAGTCAAAGATTTAGGGATCAAATTATATCATCATCTTTCTTTATAGTAAAAGCATGGAAAATTAAGAATAAAATTCCTCTGGCTTAGAATACCCCGATGGCACCACCGACCAACAATAAAAAATTCAAGATAACTGGCTGACTACTTGCTTGAGTTCTAAAAAGCACAGCAGCCCGCTCTTCCAACTTTGAAAAAAACCGAAACCAAAGAATCTAAGTATTAATGCTCTTTGTGGAAAGAAAGGTCAAAGCATACATATGGCAAGAGGGGCGGCGTTCTACCAACAAAGATTGACGACGTTTTCCTCCAAGGGCGGCGATCTCGTCCAGCGTGGAATAATTAATTCCACAAGTGTGTGACTGGAGTTGCGAGAATGAAAGGGGCGGACTATTTCTATGGGTATGCCCTTAAAGCTTGGAGTAGGGTAGATTCGTTTGCCAGGAATTGGGACAAGGAATCAAAACTAGGTATCCCAATTTTAATTTCGCTTTTTGTTTTGTCATATTTGGAGTTGGAATTCATCCAAAATCCATGAGATTTACTTTAAAGAAATACCCCCATAATCGAGCACTTTCTATCAGTCTTTGGGGAGAGCGTGACGGGAATTATATCGCAAGTTGTACCCCCTTCCTCTACCTCTTTGATGTGATCCTCTCTGACAAGCTTTTACTCCAGCATTTGGGTGCTCCTCCCCGACAAGTGCGCTATTTCATCTTCTGCTTGTACTCAGTTCATCGGTTTTCTACTGGTGGAATCACTGGTGGAGCACTTTTTACTCTTCTTCATTCTCTTGTAGGTCAACCTCGCCTTTAGAATCCTCCTTTGTAGCTTCACATGCACATAAGCCTTGATTAGCATTTTCCTAGGTTCTGCAACCTGTAACTTACAAGTTTCGAGCACTATGAATAAAGAAGAATATGAAATGCATATGGGGTGGGTGAGATCCAATGATTCATATCAATCATATTTTCTATCCAAATGAATGATATAGATTTTGTTCATTTGCTTTTGCATTTTATCCAAAATTGATTATCTAAAATTGATAATCAATCAATTTATTATCTCAAAATTATTGAAGATGGTATCTTGACATAATTAGAGCTTAATTAGTTTCAAGATTTTTTAAGGAAAAAATCTTAATTATGTCTTCAACGTTTTATAACATCCCAACTCTAATCCAAGGAGCCTAGCTGAATCATTTGAACTCTTAAGGAGCTTGATTAGGATCACAATAGCTTCATGACATAGCTTCGATGTGTGAACTAAGCACTGACATAATAACTTAGACTTTGAGTAAATAAACTCAAAGCTGGTCTTGACTAATGGTTGAACACTCTTGACATCAGTACAAACTCAATAATAGCAATTGCGTCTCATTGTGTTATAATTTGAGAAAGTTGACAAAAATACGTTGTTTTGACCTACGATGCGGTTCACATAAGTATTTATAAGTAAATGTTTTAGGTGTGCAAAAATAATCGAAGAATCGAGAACTGGACCGGAATCAGACCGAACCAAATGATTTGGGTCGGTTCCAAAAATGTTCGGTTCGGGTCCGGTTCTCATAATACCAGAACCGACAATTCGGTTCGATTTCTGGTTCCAAGGCTCGGGTACCCAAAACTTACCTGAGAACCGAATATCAATGCTAAAGAAAATATTTTGAGGAAACGGTTACAATCATATGACTAAGGCTTCATTTGGCGCAGAGTTTGGAGCTTTCCATTTGGGAAAAACGTCGCCGCACGGTGGGTAACCAAATGATCGACGATGATGTTTGCTCCGTTTGCACCTGTCACACCATGGGAAATGGAGGAAAAAAGAGGGATTTCAACTGTGGCCTCCCCCCTCCGGTTCAAAACTCATCCTTCTCCTCCCGCCACCTGAGCAAAAGGCCAAACCAAACTAAGTCTAAATGTGTGAAAATAATTTTAGTCGTATGACTAAAAATAATATTTATTGTACTTACATAGTTGTATGATTTCAATATTATATATAGTCATGATTCAACTATTTTGAGATATTGAAACTTATATTACACAAAATCATGAGTTAGTTAAGTAATTTTAAAATTATTTTTAGACATGGGTATAACCGAGAACAGAACCAAAGCAAACGGTTCGAATTCGATTCTATACATTAGGACCGTGGGTCAGTTCCGATTCCAAAAGTTTAGAACCGAACCTATATGTGTCGATTCTTGATTTTGGGTGGGATCGAATAGAACCAATCCAAGTTGCACCCCTAATAAATGTGCTCAAAACCGACTTCAATTAATCTCGCTAGTTTGCATGGTCGAAGCAATCACATCGATTTCTTCCACGCATTTTTCTCATCCATATTTTAGGAGATAATATATATTTTTTGTATATATATAACTTATATATATATACGAGTGTCTGACACGGGACTTGTCACAACCCACATTTTCCCCGGATTAAAGTTATATCAGAGTAAGAGAAAAATACGTGTCGTGATGACACGTCATACAAGGGATAACTGAAGACGCTTTGTCAAGACTCCAACCTCTAATATTTATATGAATTCATATGTTCGTTAAGAGAAAAACCAGTTAAGTTTAGACGGTCGTATCCCTCGACACGGTGGATCAACTAGTAGTATAAACATCTCCGAAGGACGACTCATGGTATGCAAGACTCTAGATTTATTATAAGTAAAGAAATAGTCTTTACGTTAGCTTAGAAATTAGTGACTTTGATTTTAGAAAGATGACATGTATGAGGTACTAGTAGTAATTCTTTTTATAAGTTAAAATAACTAACATACAACGTAGCATAAAGCATTCCCAAAAAGCAAGTATAAACAACCACAAAGAAAAAGGCAACCCAACAGCTTAACATAGTACTTTATATTTCAAAAGAAAACCACCAGTGGGCGTCAACAACCTGACACGAACTCACCGAAGATATGTATGTCTGTACTAACAAAGAAAGCTCAAAACTACCTCACTACAGTGAGGAAAACCTCTGCAACACAGCAGTTCACTAGCAAACTCCCAAAACTAACTGCTCAACCGGCTACTGCCCTGAACCTGAGACATTCAAAAGAAGAACACCTCAACAAAAAAATACAAGTGACAAAAAAAATAATCAGGTAATAAATACAAAGATAAGGAAGGGTTTACCAAACCCGAGTATAAGAAATACTGAAAACCACAGCCGATTAGCCAAATAAATACAAGTATAGTAAAAGTCTGCAATAAAGGAATTAATTGGATAAATGCACCAAGTACGGAACGAAGTCATGCTTCGACAGTATCTACAAGGATTAGCATAGACTGGTCTAAGAAGCAAACTGAGCACAAAACAGCTCGAAAACATGAATCATTAACACTTGGTAAAATCAACCGGGTCAGAGTCGGTGACCAATTGTCCCATACCAGGCTCCTAGACCCAAATGTCTCAAAAAAAAGAAGGCTCTGCGGTGGTGACCATTTGTCCCAACCCAACCAACAGTCCTCAAAATAGAGACCAAACAACCACCAAGTGTAATGCTCCACAAACTGACATCTAGTGGGCGGTCATTTATCCACTACCAACCTTCACAACCGAAGAAACATCAACCTAACCAAATCCCAAGTTTAAACCCAACGAAAAACTTAAACAAGTCCTAAAACCACTATAAGGACCATACACGACGAATCATGCCAAAAAGCAGCAAAAAATTCTAAGTCTTGGCCAAATTTGGCGAGTATACCCGACGGACCTCAACGATACTCGACGAATCAGAAGATGATACTCGACGAATCCTTCTATACTCGACGAAAATGACTTGCGACAATGGACGATTCTCGACGAATTCCTATCGATACTCGACGAATTTTCCTTAGGCCAGCCCATGACAATCGACGAATATGACATAACGAATTTCTAATCTTACTCGTCGGATTCTAACTGGTACTCGTCGAATTCTACTAGCGATACTCGAAGAAATTTACCTACCTAATTCCGCCGAATTTTACTTAGCCTAAACCCCTATACTTGCCGAAAATCCCTTAGACACTAAACCTAGTTCCTATGACTTGGCCAAAAATCATGCCCTAACCTAGGGGGATTCTTTCATGATTCAACTATGCTACTCCTATTTTCTATGGGAGAACAAGGGAGAGAAGAAATGTAAGCAAAAGATAGTCATGCAAGGGGGAAAGATCCACTTGCCTTGAACCTTCGAAGAAACGCCACCCGCTCACACCGCAACAAGGATCGGCCGTAGAAAAGTCCTAGACGTTTCCTGGAGGGGAAAAGAGGTCAAAATCACTAACCCTAACGTATAAAAATTGAAGAATCAAGGGAAACTTACCATGATCAGTAGCCCTCGCCGAGAGCTTTCCAAATCTATACTCTTTTGCCAAAACCGACCACCGGAGCACCCCCCCCCCCCCCCCCCACCGTCGCCGGAAGGCACGCCCCGTTAGCCGATCTCCTCTTTCGCAAAAAGCTCCCGCCGCTCGGTTTTCGGAAAAAGATGAACAGTAACCGCGTGACCTAATGCCGATCTTATATGTATATATATTTATAATTAATTATTATAGTACATTATTACATTTCAATTAATATCAATTAATCCAAAGCGACCCGAAATCCAAACGACCTTGGAATTTTACGAAAATCGCACCGTAGCTAAATACCGATACTATAAATCTAAGGGCGAAGTCAAAACTCGAATTCGACAAACGAAACTCGGGCAAACACCTCCCGAAGCCAAAACACAAACATTCCCAAAAAGGCTCCACCGAGTCACCAAAACAGACCAGACTCGCAAGGGAATCTTGCAAACACGGTAAACCCAGAGCCACTAAAAACTTAAAGAGCAAAAATGATGTTCTAACAACGACACATGCCAAACACCCGCTAACGTAATGTCCTGATGCCAAAATTACCTCTATACGGAAATAAAAATTAATACGGAAAAATCAGGGGCGTTACAGGGCTCCTCCCCTATGACTAAGTGCGATGGTACCCTGCCGTCCTCGGCGGGCCCCGGCCGGCCCCGAAGCCCGTTTTAATTATTCATGTTTTTTATATTTATTTTTTATTAATTATTATATAAACATATATTTTTTTTATTTCAAAAACTATAGGTGCATCACATTTATAAAAAAATTTATTTCAAAATTTGTACACACGTTATTACGCACTCAACAAATTTTAAAATTCGCTCTGCCACCTAGGCGCCCAAGTAATTATTATATAAACTTTTAAATAAAAATAACTAACTCTTTATCTCACATTGTATGTTTCGCATTTTCACCTCATTTATATAGTAGGAGAGAGAAGGTTGAATTGAAATCTGAGAAAGAGCAATTAAGACCTGACAAAGAGCAATTGTTTGACTTTGCGGGCGATATAAGCAGATCGAGCGGCTTACTTGTAGACCGCCCAACGAGCTGTCTGAATCTAAGGCTATGTTTGGGAGCCCATTTTGACTCCATTTCGTTCTAAACGGACCGGAGGAGAGTTGTTTGGAAACAACTAAAATGTTGTCATTTTAAAACAACCGGTTTAAAACCTACTTTTTTCTCCGTTTTGAAAAGGTCAGGGAGACTCCATTCACCCTTTCAAAACGATCGTTTGGGATATTTTTCTAATTTAATTTAATTTTATTTAATCAATTTAACCCCTATAAAAAATATAATTATATCCATAAATTTGTAAAAAAATCGCAGATATAATACATAATTTTGTTTTTAAAAATTCAGAAAAAATTGGCCCGAAATAAATAAAATTCATGTGAAAATAATTTTGAAAATTATTTAAACCGTCACCGAAACAAAGATTACCCAAACGAAATCTCAGTTTTAAAACCACAGTTTTAAAAATACAGTTTAGCATCTCCTTTTTGAACTTCCCCTTTTTAAAACGACATCGGTATGCCAAACAGAGCCTAAAACATAGCTTTAGGATACCCCTCTTCAATTAAGGAAACCTATGAAGAAGTGGAGAAAGGGTGTGCTTTGACCATACGGCTTATGTAATATCATGCCAAATTCGATGGATGCAATCACTCCAATGAGTTCAAAAATTATGCATTTTATATTTCCTTTATAGTGGTTTAGATAATTATAATATAAATTTTATCACATGTAAGACAAAATTACCTAACTCCTCCCAAACCTAAACACCCAACTGACATGAAGAGGGGAAAATGGCGGTGGTGGCGCTGGGTTCTTTAAGAAGACATCACTTCCTCCCTCTCAGGGGACCACGGGTGGAGCTCCTCCCACAATTAACTTTCTCCTCCCTCACACCTCACAGTTCCATGGCCACTCCTCCTCCCTCAAAGTCGAGTTGGGCATGTACACATCAATGCAACCCCAACATCGAGGACGACCTGGAATCCAACTTGTGCTTGAGCTTCTCTCCTCTTCTTCTCGATTCTATGATAATCTCTGATCTTTTTCTGATTTCTTCATTAATAATCTCACATTAATTGGTGGTTTGAAGAATCAAAACTGTAATGGTGAGAGGCATTTGATATTTGTTTTTTTATTTCTTACTCTCTTTTTTTGGATCCAGATCCCCTGGAGTTCCTGCGGGAACTCTAGGGGGTAGAGTTCCTCTTTTGTGAAGTAATTGAGCGGAATCATAAAAAATGTGGTTAACATGAAAGTTATAGATATTTCCGAGACGAATAACTTTCATATTGAATATTTTTGGATTTGAAGTCATTTAGACCCCCGATTTGGGCCCCGAGAAAATTCTGTCCGAAAATAATTAAATTAATGTTTTTCGGACAGAATTTTTTTGGGGCTCAAATCGGGGGTCTAAACGACTTCAAATCAAAAAATGTTCAACATGAAAGTTATTCGACTCAGGGATATCTACAACTTTCATGTTAACCATTTTTTCTGATTCCTCTCCATTACTTCGCAAAATAGGAACTCCACCCTCTGGAGTTCCTCCGTATCCCTCTTTTTTCCTCCGCTTCTCCTCCTAACCATTCTTGTCCACTACCTCTCCTCTTTCTGCGATTATGGAGGAATTATGCTAAGCGGGATCTCCGTGCATGGAGGAAAACCTGAAATAGGCAACCCGTACATGAGCTACTCTCGCTCTTCTTAGTTCTGATAACCTCTTCCCCACCTCTCTTCTCCTCCTCCGAGTTAATGTAATGGCCACGACATCCTATACGTCGAGAATGACTTAGTGCAGTTGATCTTAAGTGCCCAAAATAAAATAAAAGGAGATGTGATCTTAATCAGAAAAAAGGGATTATGCATATTCTAGATTGAATCCTGGTATTTGGAACCTATGAAGGTTATCATTTGGATGAGTTCATGGTTGAACTACCTTTTTTTAGAGGGGAAAGGTAGAGCCTTGCCGATTAGAGATTGAATACACTGACATTTTTCCTGCTCTCCTCAAATTACCTATTTTTATAATATTTTTGGGTTTGAAAACATAGAGAGAAACTGTAGAGTAGGTTTTCTCTAAATTGACCATTCAATTCATCATTTCCTACACCATGACCTTTGCCGGACAAATTATTATTATTAAGAAAGGATGTGAAACTATATTTAGGATTTGATATTTTCTCGGTTTGGGGTCATCCCGAGCCTAAGAAATTGTTATAAGTGCTCGTGAATAGTTGCAAGTTGTGCTTATGAGTTCCTATAGCATCTTTTCCAATTTGCATGCACTTTGATGAATTTCGCTATTTGCTATCTTAGTCTCTTTGGTTTCTGCATTTCAACAATTTAATATTTGATACTTATATAAAAACATACATGCATAAATATTTTACTTATATGTATGTATGTGTATATATACATACGAGTCGTATTTTCATTGAGAGTTTCAGTTCTAAGCTTATACTCAACCAATAGGCCATAAAACTTACTAAGTTGAGCCGATGAGTTGATGGTTAAATAAATATCAATGGTTTAGATAAAGTTTACAAGTTTTGTGGGGGCATGATAAGGCTTCGAAATTAGACTCTCTTTTGGCCTTCTTAATATAGACCCTTAAGATTTGATAACAATGCCGCAGAGTTTCCATCGTTTTCTTACCGTAAAATCATGTTTGATATTTCAATGTTTATTATATTACACTATTTGGATCATAGTTGTTGGCTTGGATTATCACTGAGCGACCATATGTGTAAACATTATATTACCTTGTTTGGATTATGATTCAAGAATTTTGGGGCCTTTGAGAAAATATTATTACTTCAAGAATAAAATATGTGCATTCGAAAAAATATTATTTCTTCGGGAATAAAATATGTGCGTTCGAGAAAATATTATTCTTTCAGAAATAAAATTTGCGACTTCGAGAAAATATTCCTTCTGGAATGAAATGTGGCCTCTGGGAAAATATTTCCTTCGGGAATATAATATGCGCCTTCGAGAAAATATTATTCATTCAGGAATATTGTGCCTTGAGAAATGTGCCACGGGGAGAATATCGGATGGTTGACGAGTTTCACTCTAATGCAACATGTTGGATGGTCCGAAAGATAACCTGTTCAAAACTCATAGAACTATGTCGGTCTAAGGTCGTATGCAGATTGATACATAGTACGTAGGCGGTGGTCATATGAAGACTGCCACAACCCAATTATAATCCAAATTTAACCTACTGTATGTATACCTTACTACACTTGTCATTCTGTTTCCTATGTATTATATTGGTTTATCATAATGGCAAGTGACAGTTGCCAGTGGGTGACAATGATAAATCATGGTGATAGTCATTTAAAGCGCTCTTAGGTATAATATAATTAAATTGTCGTTCTCTTCATATTCTAATTATTATGATAGAAATTTCTTAACAAAACTTACTTGTGATAATATAGTACAACTTTTGCATGTTAATAATTAAGTTGTTGACGATATGATTGTGGTTTCTGTGATTATACAAGATAGTTACTCTTATATAGTAATTAATCTTCGATTAAAGTCAATATTCCACTATTTTTGTATTCCGCTAAATAACTGCTTTTCAACTTTGTTGATGTGTGATATATATTCGCTTAGCATCAACGTTGATACATGACATTATGTGATTAGTGCGAGGGATTTGGGATGGTCTTACCTCCACTCCTTTGTAAGTTACTTCGGCGCCCCATGTTGCCTGTGGTGTGCGATAAGATTCTCTAATCAATGTCGCTTTCCGGGGGAGGGGGGGCTTACACATTTGAGGGCCATTTAAAATTGGTCCCCTCATGTTTAAAATTTACACATTTGAGGGCCATTTAAAATTGGTCCCCTCATGTTTAAAATATTTAGAATCGGTCCCCAACTTTTTATAATCAAAATAGGTTTCGTTTAACTTTTTCGTCCATCTATTTAACTGAATTGCTGAGGTGGATGCTAAATTTATGAGGTAGATGCAGATTGCTGAGTGGTCATAGTTTTAATCTTTTTTTAATTTCATAATTTTTTTTATTTCTTAAAGTGATCGTTCCCTAATACTTCCACCAAGGTTATCGCCCCTCCTCCCGTAGCAAACCTCTGATTCCTCCAAACCATTCGCCGGCCTCCGCCACTGACCTCCGTCGCCAGCCTCCGCCTCCTCTAGCACCGACCTCCTCCTCCTCCAGCATCGACGCTTATTTAGTTACTTTCCCGATGGCATACATGATATGGAGATCCGAGAGTTCTTCTCCTTCTCCGGCTACATTGGGGACTTGCAGATCTGGTGGTATATCCTCTTATTTAATTACTTTCCCTTTCTCTTTCCTAAATTTAAAATGTTCATTTTATAGAGTTTACCAATTCCCCTGCTTTCCACAATAAAACTTCCAAAGCCTGAACCAGTTATTAATGTTCATTTTATAGGGTCTAAGCTCTTTTTTTTTATTTTTCGTGTGATTTCAATATCTTGTTTATGCTCATATATGTGAATGCATGTTTTAGCAATATATATATCTGATATAAATTCCAAACATTAAACTTATTTTTAATTGAGCAAAATGGACGATACTGATTATAATGATGACAATGTCAATTCTCGAAGTGTTGATAGTGCTACGAATATTACATTTGAAGGTGAAGACCTATTTGAGGATGATTTTATTGGTAAAAATATTGTGGATGAATGCTTTAATGTAATTAATTGAATTCCAGACACATATCTACTTGAAGGAGTTTGCTGAGATGATGATTGTTCATCAGATTCACTTCATTCTATTTCAAGTGACAACGAAGATGCATGATACAATCAATATTACTAAATATAGTCAATCTTTTTTTTTCATTTTTAAAAGATATAAAAATATGAAATGACAGTCTTATTAAAAGATGATAAATTCAATGTTAACGTTTAAAGTTAAAAGATATTTCATGTTTTGTACATTAGTGTTGATATTTCATGTTAAGACGCCAGTACTGTTCATATTTCATGTTCGGTGTGTCAACATGATAACACATTCAAATCAAATTTGATCAACAAAATTAAATTAAGTTCTATCAATAGTTAATTATAGATACCTTAATTATGTCCACATTGATGCCACATTGGCGCCTTGTCATCGACACCTCGACAATTCCGTTAAATAAATGGACAAAAAAGTTAAAAATGACCTATTTTGAAAAAGTATAAAAGGTTGGGGACCGATTTCAAACATTTTAAACATTAGAGACCAACTTCAAATGACCCCCAAACATTGGGGACCTATTTAAGATTTTGATTTTTGTAATATTAAATTATGGTTATAAAAATTTAACTAGAATTTTGATTATGATTGAACTAATATTGTTTAGTATGATTGTTAAAGGTTAGGAATATTATAAGACATAAATTAGAGTTAATTGGACTAATTAAATTATGCATAAAATTGTGATTGAAAATTAAAATCAAATAGTAGAAAATTACAAAACCCCACTGCACTGAATGGTTTGGTTGAGATGCAATTTTATTGATTGTCAAAATATAAAATGTGCGGCGTGGCTCTATAATATATCAACTCATGTTTCTGAATTTCATTCTGCAATTGAACATAAATATTGACAAATTTAATTCATGTAACTGAAAACATTCTTGCAAACGAATACGAGAATTGGTTTTGCCCTAATTTCAAAACCTCTGCACCATAAGTTTTGGCCAAAATTAATTCTTATCACTCAAAATCTATCAAGCGAGTGCACCCTTAGGGTTTTTGAGTTTTATATATAGATTTTTGGTGCAATAACAATCTAATTTGAGTTTCTTACATTTTTATTTTTTTACTTATGATTAAAAGAAAGACTCATCCTTCTGAATTGAGAATATAGACGTCATGAGTCATATAATTTGAAGACATGATATGCACACCATATCAAATAGCTAAAAAATAATTAGTGACAAGAAAAAGTATTTAGATGTCATAATTTATAACAATGTGCTAATTCGAGAACAATATTTAAAGCAATAAAGTGTATTTAATACTAATATAACAAAAGTATAAAATTTGGATACAAGCCGATTAAATTATCTAGATATATATAAAAACATATATTAATTGGTAAATAAATATTCAAAAACTAATTTTGGTGCCACCTACCTACCATTATAATTTGTTACACTGTGCAATCCTCCACCGGCTTGTGACATGGAGAAGACGGGTCCATTGGGAGTGAGTGAAAGCCTCCTCTACCCCGAATGCAGTTGAGGACCGAGTTAGGATGCAGATTGACAACCCGACGAATCCTACCGTGAATCCTCAGCAAGACTTCGAATCCGGTCGATTTTGCACACTTTTCTTCTCTTGTTGTTTATAGTATTGTTGATCTCTTGTATATGATGAAGTTACTCTTATTTTGATAAACATATGTATACAATCATGTCTATGTGATTCCATATTTATGTTATTTGCTTGAGGTGCGCCTTTATTTTCCATCCACCACCACATCCGATTGGGCCGCACTAGCAATTTCTAGTGGCGTGCGTAGAGAAGAGGTGCTCTCGACCCTCATTTCGCAAGCCTACTCGTCCATCTGCCCAGCGATCTTTAGTATCCCACACTATTCTAGAACCATAATTTTTTTTGATCTGTTGAAGATTTTTATGGTCAAGAAATAAGTATTTATGAATAAAAAAATATAATATAATTAAATGAAAGTTATGATGATGTTAACTTTAAAAATAAGCTCATCATAATACTCTTGCTTTATGAGAAAAAAATCAAATAGAATAATTGTTTGAAAGGAAGAAAATCAAATAAAATATATTTTGCAAGTATAATATCTATATTGATTAATATAATTATATATAAAGTAGGAAACTAACTAAAATCTAACTTTATACCAAAAAATTAAATAACATCACATTGTATAATATCCAAATATATGTATGATAATAAAGAAAACTAGCTAATTATGAGACCAAAGATGCATGCATAATCTTGAAACACTCTCTCTAAGTTGGAATATTAATTAAGAGTATAATTTTTTAAAATGTTTATTTTTCATATAAAAGAATTTAAAGATAAAAAATACACAACAAAATACCTTATGTTTTCCTTTCACAATTTTTGTATACACTGAAATAATCAAAGTAGTTGAGTATTTAATTTTTTTGAAAATATTTACTGCCCACTTCTACAATTTAAATAGGAAACGAGATCACTATATGTAAAAATATTAACAAAAGATTTTTAGAAGACCTTATTAGTTAGAAATACAATAATAATGAGCAAATAATATAAGAAAAATTTCGGAACTTGAATAGAGCAACAAAGGAAAATATGTATAAATTGACCTGATAAACACAAATACAATTAAAAAGAAATGCAATTGCAAAAAACAATTATATTTGAATTTGTTGTCAAAGAGTAAGTGAGTTACCCTTATGAAAATAAACTAGCAAACGACATTAATTAAAAAGTCTTAATAGTAAAAAATAAAATTGCTAACAACAAATAATATAAAAAATACCCATATCTTCAATGAAGTGTATGGGTCGTGTGAAAAACTACAGACCAATGCCTGAAAAGCAAAAATAAATTAAGAAAAAATATAATAATAATAATCACCAAAAGATATTTTAACTTATTGTCATGTGCCGACACTTGTGAACACAATGAAGTTATTTTCGCGTGCTTCAAATTCAGCAAGAAATAACATGCCACAAGCAAAATAGAATGATTATATTATTATGTTTCAAATTAATCTTGAGATTTTAGAAATGCATGTCTCTATTCAAATATGCAAACATAGTTATAAATATATGTACTATATATTACACCAAAACACAAATTTTGTGCGCCCTTCATCCATTTGAGAAGAGGACAACATTTACAATATGTGAATTTATATTGCTTACATGTGACAACATAATTGCTATCAAATATACTATGATGATCCAATTACAACCTTCTCACATAGAGAATATACAAACATACTTGAAGTCAAAGATTTATGGATCAAATTCTATCGCTATTTTTTTTGTAGTGAAAACACAAAAAAAATAAGAATAAAATTTCATTGGTTTAGAATACTCGATGACACCACCAACCAACAATAGAAAATTCAAGATAATTGACCGACTAATTGCTCGAGTTCTGGGAAGCACAATAGTTTGCTCTTCTAACTTTGGAAAAAATCGTAACCAGATAATCTAACTATTAATGTTCTTAGTGGAAAGAAAGGCCAAAACATACATATGACAAGAGAGGCCGTTCCACCGGAAAAGATTATCAACATTTTCCTCCAAGGGAGGCGATCTCGTCCGCGTAAAATAATTCTACGGGTGTGCGACTGGAGTTGCGAGAATGGAAGGGGCGGGCTATTCCTATGGGTATCTCTTAATGCTTGGAGTTGGGTGCATTCGTTTGTCTGTAATTATGACAAGGGAATTGGAATATTTGGGTATCCAAATTCCAAATTTGTTGTTGATTTCGTCATATTTAGAGTTGGAATTGGAGTTCATCCAAAACCCTTGGGTTTCTTTTTTTTTAAAAATATCCATAAAATCGTGCACTTACGGTCAGTTTTGGAGGAGAGCGTGACGTGAGTTATATCGCAAGTTGCACCCCCTTCCGCTACCTCTTCGATGCGATCCTTGTTAATAAATTTATGGTGTATGTGTCGCTACGGGGAATTAATATTATCAAAAATTTCTGACAAACGCAACGACACAAAAACCTATAGAATCGTTTAACTAAACGCTATTAATCTCAATTGGAGCACAACACAATAATTATTTTTCTAAGCTAAGAACACAGAAATAAAGCAAGCTAAAATGAACGGTAACTGTAGTGCGGAAAATCAAATTATACCGTTCTTGGATTCCAGCTCATGCTTCATAGTGGCAGTCATTCCCAACTATCTTGAAGTGTTTTTCCTTATGAAGTCCACGATATCAGCGGAACCAACAAACTAACAAGAATTGATAATAGTGTTGTTCACTACAATGAAGAAGGATCAGCACAGCAAGTGTATCTGTATATGTTGATTTAAAATAGAACTTGATATTAAAGGCTAACTGTCAACTGAGTGATTCAATCTAGGGTCAATTAGCTTTGATTTTAATTATCCCAAGCGTGTTAGAAACACAAAAGATCAAAATTGATTTGGATATTCACGAAATGGGTTTGTGGTTATTGTGCAGAACTTCTCGGTAATCCAAACTGTACCTTAAAAGACCACCTAGATCTGCAGTGTTCAGCAAGATACAGGGCCTTTGACTGCCAACGATGAAAATATATATGAACTCCGGCGAACTGTGCAGCAAAAGCCAAGCGCCGATCTGCAACTTTGAACTCCGGATCTTCTCCCAAATCAATGCCTTGATACAGTGCAGGAAGAGACAACCCGGTGCTGCCGCCCAGTCTCTTTGATGGAGGAAAGAGCAGATCCGATCTACAACTCTGAAACTCCTAGCAGACGGCTTCCAAGATGGAGAGGAGGAAGAAGATGAAAGCGGCGGTTTTGCACAGGAGGAGAAAAGACCCGGATTTCACCCTTGTTCACAAAAACGGTAATGATGGAAAAATTGGATATTAGGCTTAATAGGGAGGCCCTTTGGGAGTTACCAAAATGAGGGCAATCAAACCTCATAACTCCCAAAATAAATTCCAAATAAATTAAATCTCATAAAATTAATTGAGATTTAAATTTCATGTCCATTCATATGCCAAGAGCGAGACCAGGTTCGCGACTGAAATTACGAGACGATCTAGCCCACCTATCACAGGCTTCGACCATTCGCGAGACTGAATTAACGCGCGCTCGTAGGAGTCCAAATAGACCTAATATACGCGTACGACTTTAACGGTTTGCCTCGATGAATCGAGTCCACCTAACGGAAAATTTCTAACATTCTCCCACTTGGACTTGTGTTCATCGTAACTTATGACATTCCGATAAAATCTTCACTAAAATTAAGGGTACCGTTTAGCGAACGCGATATTGAGTCTACTCCCACGTCAATCCGGTCCAATCAAATCCTTCACTCTGAATCATGGCAGCAACCGCATCATTGAGCGACACGGGACCTTCCATGGTCACAGTAGCTTACAAATCTAATCGACATGGACAAAGCGCAGTTATATAAACCATAGAACAACACACTAAAAGTGTGCACATGAAGGTTGTTCTAATTTGGTGGTCAACCAAACTTCTCAAATGAATGCACTAAACCATGCTCCGAGAAATTCTTAAGTGTTCAAAAGAACAAGTATGTCTTAACCTTAAGGTTTTGAATTCATGTGTCTATAACATACGAAAGGCTATAATTCAAATGAAGTGCCCTAGCCTTATGCTCTGACTGACACAAGTCATGAGACTTTGTATGAAGTGTGACGTGTCACATAAATTCAACGAATATTGAAACTTAATAATATTGTTGAATGAATATTCTTAATTATTATCGAATCAAATAAAGTGTAATGTATATGACAGAAAATTAAATTGGAGCTACATGTAGCCTCCCACTAATCAAGCGCATCAATCGACTCTTTAAGCCCCATATTAATAACATATTTCTGAAACACGTTAGGGTGAAGTCCTTTAGTAAGTGGATCAGCTAACATATCATCTGTCCCTATATGCTCCACTAAAATGTCACCTTTCTTGACCAATTCCTTAACAGTCAAGAATTTAATTTCTATATGTTTGGACCCTGTGATACTTTTATTGTTCATCGAGAACATGACTGCAGAGATATTATCACAGTACATCTGGATGGGTCCGGCTATAGAATCGACGACCTTCAACTCCGTAATGAAATGCTTAAGCCACACTGCGTGAGTGGAAGCTCCAAAAAGAGCGACAAACTCTGCATGCATATTGGATGAAGTGATAAGTGTCTGCTTGACACTCTTCCACGAAACGGCCCCACCAGCAAACTTAAATATGTAACCCGAAGTAGACTTCCTATCATCCTCACATCCGACAAAATCAGAATCCGTATACCCTACTAACTCAAGGTCTTGAACTCTATGGTAGACCAACTTAGCATCCTTAGTTCCCTTCAAATACCTTAAGACTTTCTTGGCAGCGACCCAATGATCAGGTCCTGGGTTCGACTGATATCTGCCTAAAAGTCCTACTGCGAAGGCAATGTCCGGTCTGGTACAGACTTGGGCATACATTAAGCTGCCTACCGCACTAGCATAAGGTATATCCTTCACGCGCTCTCTCTTTATGTCGTTCCTGGGGCATTGTGATAAGCTGAGCTTATCACCTTTAAGTACAGGTACGTCACCAGGCTTACAATCGAGCATGCTAAATCTCTCAAGTACACGCTCGATGTAGGTTTTCTGAGAGAGTGCCAATGTATGGTGAGATCGGTCCCTAATGATCTCAATTCCTAGAACGAAGGACGCTTCTCCAAGATCTTTCATATCAAAGTGTTTTGACAAAAATTGCTTAGATTCATGCAATAATGCCAAATCACTGCTCGCAAGCAGAATGTCATCTACATAAAGAATTAAGAAAATGAATCTGCTCCCACTGATCTTGAGATATATGCAACGGTCTACCTTATTTTCTACAAAACCAAATGAAGTGACCACCTCATCAAATTTCAAATACCACTGTCTAGAAGCTTGCTTTAGACCATATAGGGATTTGTTAAGTTTACATACAAGTTGGTCGGAATGACCAGACTTGAATCCCTCAGGCTGCACCATATAGACCTCTTCAGCAAGATCGCCATTCAGGAATGCGGTCTTTACATCCATCTGGTGTAGCTCCAAATCATAATGAGCTACTAATGCCATTATCACTCTAAAAGAGTCTTTAGAGGAAACGAGAGAAAAGGTCTCGCGGTAATCGATTCCTTCTCTCTACGTAAATCCCTTGGCTACCAGTCTGGCCTTAAACCGCTCGACCTTACCTTTAGAGTCTAACTTGGTCTTAAACACCCATTTAGAACCAATGGGTTTACAACCTTTGGGTAATTCAACCAATTCCCAAACTTTATTCAGCTTCATAGACTCCATCTCATCTTTCATCGCATCCCATCACAGATCAGTTTGAGGTCCAGACACAGCTTCATTAAATGTCACTGGGTCAACCACTTGACTAATATCATAATCACTCTCTCCTAAATAGACTTCATAGTCTGAGGAAATTGCAGGCCTTCTCTGCCTGATAGATCTCCTAGCGGGTGGATGAACCTCCTGAACATGGGGAGGAACCTCAACTGGAATCGGTGGTAAAACCGCTTCCATATCCTCCGCTTGTTCCATCACAGGTTCAGGCACCGCAGGATCTCCAGTCAAGGGCAGAGATAAATGAATGGGCATAACTTCCTCGACTTCACTAACAGGACGAGAGCAACTAGGTTCGGCAGCGACATCCAATTCTAAAAACTTAGCTGTTTGTGACTCCACAATTCTGGGTCCTCCTAAAGGGGAATAAAACTTAAATCCCTTAGAGTGATCTGGGTAGCCTATAAAATAGCAACGACTAGACCTGGGGGCTATCTTACTTTCTGATGGGTTGTACAAACGAACTTCTGCAGGACAACCCCAGACACGCAAATGATTAAGGCTGGGTCGTCTACCAGTCCATAACTCAAAAGGGGTTTTAGATACTGACTTAGACGGGACTCTATTAAGGATATACACTGCAGTCTTAAGCGCCTCACCCCACAAAAATTCAGGAAGATTCGTTCTACTCATCATGCTCCTCATCATTTCCTTAAGGGTGCGATTTCGCCTTTCGGCCACACCATTTTGCTCAGGACTACCCGGCATGGAGTATTGGGCAACAATGCCACAACTCTCCAAATATCTGGCAAACGGACCCTTATGTTGCCCGGAGGCATCATGTCTACCAAAATACTCGCCACCTCTGTCGGACCTAACTATCTTGATGACTTTCCCTATTTGTTTCTCAACTTCAGTTTTGAAAATCTTGAACTTTTCAAGAGATTCAGATTTTTCCTTAATTAAGTATAAATAACCAAAACGGGAGTAGTCATCAATGAATGTAATGAAGTAGGTGTTTCTACAGAGGGTAGTGGAATAAGGACCACTAATGTCCGTATGAATAACCTCTAACAAACTCGAACTACGAGTTGAGCCTTTCTTCTTAATCTTGGTCATTTTACCTCTACAGCAGTCTACACACGTCTCTAGGTCACTGAAGTCTAGAGTAGGAAGAATATTTTCCTTAATCAATCTTTCTACTCTTTCCCTAGAGATATGACCTAACCTTTTATGCCATAACATGGAGGACTGTTCCTTAATGAGAGGTCTTTTACTAGCAACGCGTTCTACATTATATGAGGTGGCATAAAAATTAACAGGTGCAAGACATATTCTATATAAACCATTAGATAGACTGCATTGGCCATTAAACTGTGATTCATGAAAAATCTTAATTAAACCACAAGAAATATTAAAACCATAATTAAGTTTATCTAGTGTAGAAACAGAAATCAAGTTCCTCCTAAACGAAGGAATATAAAATATGTCTTTTAAAATAAGTTCATATCCTGAATCAAGGACTAAACAAATGTCCCCGATGAACTCCACCTCCACCTCAGTATTATTGCCAACTGTGAGTCTGCACTCACCCTTGCTTGGCCTCCTCCTTTTGATGAACCCATGCAGTGTGTAAGCAACATGATTAGTTGCTCCACTATCGAGCCACCAAGAACTTGATGGGGCTTCAATTAAATTGGATTCACAAAGGACTAGAGCTGAAGGGTTATCTTTAAGTGCAAATCCACGTTTTTCCATCCAAGACTTGAACTTTAAGCACTTTTGCTTTACGTGCCCCTTCTTCTTACAAAAGAAGCAGCTAAGAGGCTTCTTTCCACCAGTGTCCTTGTTCCCTGAAGACTGTCCATCCCGAGGCTTGAAAGGAGCTTTGGACTTCTTCTTCTTAAAAGAGGGCTTGACAACGAGCAATGCAGTGTTTGTCTTCTCGTTCTTCAGTTTCTCCTCCTCAGCTACACATCGAGTAATCAGATCATTGATCCTCCACGCCTCGTCCTGAGAATTATAGGTTGTCTTCAAGATGCTAAACTCTGCAGGAAGGGTGTTGAGTGCTTGGTGCACGATCACCGCTTTAGGGAGAGCAATCTCCAACTCCTGTAGCTTGGTCTGAAAGTAGACCATCTTTAGAATGTAGTCGCGGACACCCCCTCCTCCCGTATACCTCATGGAGAAGAGGTCCTGAATGAGTGTCCCGATCTCAGCATTAGAAGACACCTTATACCTCTGCCCAACGGCAGTCAGAAAAACTCTAGCGACGGTCGTGTCAGGAAGACCACTCAGCAGGTGCTCTGGAATGGAACGCTTCATAGTCAACAAGCAGATTTTGTTCGACTTGTTCCATGCACCGTAATGATCCTTCTCAGCTTGAGTGCTGGTTGCTGTAAGAGCCGCAGGCTGGTTGGTATTCATGGCCATCTCTATGTCCGCCATCTCGAGAGCAAACATGATGTCGGACTTCCACTTCTTAAAGTTCGATCCAGTGAGTTTCTCAATGGTCGCCATGCTGTTATGGACTGTAAAGGTGACTGAAAAGAGAGAAAAAGGAAAATTATAGATAAATATGGCAACAGTGGCTATAAAACCCTAAATAGCACACTAGGTAGAGAATCCAGGCGCGTCAGCACGCAACACCTTTGGGCAGACTACGTGTCACGCAATTAGTGATTCTCCACACAAGAACGTGCAATAGTTGCGCTTAAGCTTTTCGTAGATCTACCACCTTTAGGTGAATAGATTACTAGAGCCCGCACTACCGTCCAAATGTCCTCGTGTAACCCTCTGAACCTATTGCGCAAGCACCACCTTTGGGTGAATGATTGCGCACTAGTCTCAGAGAACTCCCTAAAACATGTGAAACCGTAATCTCACAAAACGACTCGAAAAAGCCACTTTGGCGGCTACAGTTCTTATCAATTCACGAGACCCTTTCACACCGGGATATCTGAATATTGCCCTAAATTAATATCGTGTTTCTTTTAATTAATGACGTATGGGCTCCAAATCGTCTGAAGAAAATACAAGACTTTTGTCAGAGATTGATTTATGAAAAGCACTTTGAGTTCAATCCCAAATTTTATTTCTCTCAAAATAATTAATGGGTTTTTGGAAAAAGTGTTCTTTGAATAAATTAAATTAAGTAGAAAAATAATTAACTCCAAATAATGAAGGAGACTAATAAGTTTGAGTTAACCCGCTCTGATACCAACTGTTAATAAATTTATGGTGTATGTGTCGCTACGGGGAATTAATATTATCAAAAATTTCTAACAAACGCAACGACACAAAAACCTATAGGATCGTTTAACTAAACGCTATTAATCTTAATTGGAGCACAATACAATAATTATTTTTCTAAGCTAAGAACACAGAAATAAAGCAAGCTAAAATGAACGGTAACTGTAGTGCGGAAAATCAAATTATACCGTTCTTGGATTCCAGCTCATGCTTCATAGTGGCAGTCATTCCCAACTATCTTGAAGTGTTTTTCCTTATGAAGTCCACGATATCAGCGGAACCAACAAACTAACAAGAATTGATAATAGTGTTGTTCACTACAATGAAGAAGGATCAGCACAGCAAGTGTATCTGTATATGTTGATTTAAAATAGAACTTGATATTAAAGGCTAACTGTCAACTGAGTGATTCAATCTAGAGTCAATTAGCTTTGATTTTAATTATCCCAGGCGTGTTAGAAACACAAAAGATCAAAATTGATTTGGATATTCACGAAATGGGTTTGTGGTTATTGTGCAGAACTTCTCGGTAATCCAAACTGTACCTCCAACTCCTGCAGCTTGGTCTGAAAGTAGACCATCTTTAGAATGTAGTCGCGGACACCCCCTCCTCCCGTATACCTCATGGAGAAGAGGTCCTGAATGAGTGTCCCGATCTCAGCATTGGAAGACACCTTATACCTCTGCCCAACGGCAGTCAGAAAAACTCTAGCGACGGTCGTGTCAGGAAGACCACTCAGTAGGTGCTTTGGAATGGAACGCTTCATAGTCAACAAGCAGATTTTGTTCGACTTGTTCCATGCACCGTAATGATCCTTCTCAGCTTGAGTGCTGGTTGCTGTGAGAGCCGCAGACTGGTTGGTATTCATGGCCATCTCTATGTCCGCCATCTCGAGAGCAAACATGATGTCGGACTTCCACTTCTTAAAGTTCGATCCAGTGAGTTTCTCAATGGTCGTCATGCTGTTATGGACTGTAAAGGTGACTGAAAAGAGAGAAAAAGGAAAATTAGAGACAAATATGGCAACAGTGGCTATAAAACCCTAAATAGCACACTAGGTAGAGAATCCAGGCGCGTCAGCACGCAACACCTTTGGGCAGACTACGTGCCACGCAATTAGTGATTCTCCACACAAGAACGTGCAACAGTTGCGCTTAAGCTTTTCGTAGATCTACCACCTTTGGGTGAATAGATTACTAGAGCCCGCACTACCGTCCAAATGTCCTCGTGTAACCCTCTGAACCTATTGCGCAAGCACCACCTTTGGGTGAATGATTGCGCACTAGTCTCAGAGAACTCCCTAAAACATGTGAAACCGTAATCTCACAAAACGACTCGAAAAAGCCACTTTGGCGGCTACAGTTCTTATCAATTCACGAGACTCTTTCACACCGGGATATCTGAATATTGCCCTAAATTAATATCGTATTTCTTTTAATTAATGACGTATGGGCTCCAAATCGTCTGAAGAAAACACAAGACTTTTGTCAGAGATTGATTTATGAAAAGCACTTTGAGTTCAATCCCAAATTTTATTTCTCTCAAAATAATTAATGGGTTTTTGGAAAAAGTGTTCTTTGAATAAATTAAATTAAGTAGAAAAATAATTAACTCCAAATAATGAAGGAGACTAATAAGTTTGAGTTAACCCGCTCTGATACCAACTGTTAATAAATTTATGGTGTATGTGTCGCTACGGGGAATTAATATTATCAAAAATTTCTGACAAACGCAACGACACAAAAACCTATAGGATCGTTTAACTAAACGCTATTAATCTCAATTAGAGCACAATACAATAATTATTTTTCTAAGCTAAGAACACAGAAATAAAGCAAGCTAAAATGAACGGTAACTGTAGTGCGGAAAATCAAATTATACCGTTCTTGGATTCCAGCTCATGCTTCATAGTGGCAGTCATTCCCAACTATCTTGAAGTGTTTTTCCTTATGAAGTCCACGATATCAGCGGAACCAACAAACTAACAAGAATTGATAATAGTGTTGTTCACTACAATGAAGAAGGATCAGCACAGCAAGTGTATCTGTATATGTTGATTTAAAATAGAACTTGATATTAAAGGCTAACTGTCAACTGAGTGATTCAATCTAGAGTCAATTAGCTTTGATTTTAATTATCCCAGGCGTGTTAGAAACACAAAAGATCAAAATTGATTTGGATATTCAGGAAATGGGTTTGTGGTTATTGTGCAGAACTTCTCGGTAATCCAAACTGTACCTTAAAAGACCACCTAGATCTGCAGTGTTCAGCAAGATACAGGGCCTTTGACTGCCAACGATGAAAATATATATGAACTCCGGCGAACTGTGCAGCAAAAGCCAAGCGCCGATCTGCAACTTTGAACTCCGGATCTTCTCCCAAATCAATGCCTTGATACAGTGCAGGAAGAGACAACCCGGTGCTGCCTCCCAGTCTCTTTGATGGAGGAAAGAGCAGATCCGATCTACAACTCTGAAACTCCTAGTAGACGGCTTCCAAGATAGAGAGGAGGAAGAAGATGAAAGCGGCGGTTTTGCACAGGAGGAGAAAAGACCCGGATTTCACCCTTGTTCACAAAAACGGTAATGATGGAAAAATTGGATATTAGGCTTAATAGGGAGGCCCTTTGGGAGTTACCAAAATGAGGGCAATCAAACCTCATAACTCCCAAAATAAATTCCAAATAAATTAAATCTCATAAAATTAATTGAGATTTAAATTTCATGTCCATTCATATGCCAAGAGCGAGACCAGGTTCGCGACTGAAATTACGAGACGATCTGGCCCACCTATCACAGGCTTCGACCATTCGCGAGACTGAATTAACGCGCGCTCGTAGGAGTCCAAATAGACCTAATATACACGTACGACTTTAACGGTTTGCCTCGATGAATCGAGTCCACCTAACGGAAAATTTCTAACAATCCTCTCCGACAAAAGCTTCTACTCCGATGTTTGGGTTCTCCTCTCCGGCAATTGTGCTCTTTCATCTCCTACTCGTACTCAGTTCATCGATTTTTATACTAGTGGAGCCACTCATGGAGCACTTCATTCTCATCTTCATTATCCCGTAGGTCAGCCTCTGCCTTTAGAATCCTCTTTTGTAGCCTAGCGAGCACATAAGTCTAGATCAACACTTGTCTAAGTTTTGCATCTTGCAATTTAATGTTTCAAGCACTGTGAAGAAAAAAAATATAAAGTGCATGTTGAAATCAAGAAAATCTTGACTTCAAAATATTCAGATCAATGAAAGTTAAAGTTTCTGATTCTGCGGTCCAAAGCCACAATTCGGATGGCTAGCGCATGAGAGAGAAAATTTTCTATAAACACACCCCAAGTGCCTCAACATGGAGGTCCCACCACGTACCCCGAAGTTTGGGAGAAAATTTTCCTCCGCAACCAAAAGCTGGGCGAGGTACGAGAAAGACATGGATTTGGCGAGTATCCAACTTGGGGGACCTCAACATCTTCCAAAGTGTCATTTATAGTACCCATGAGGGTCTATTTATAGACAAATCCTAGGGGGGGCATTGGTGAGTAACCAGCCCTACTAGCGAGTTACAAGAGTTACTCACTCATACTCGTGAGGTACTCGCCCAAGCTCGCCACTACTCGCCCAAGCTCGCCCATGCTCGCCACTGCTCGCCCAAGCTCGCCTCTGGTCGTGGCGAGGTCTGTGAATAGGCATTTCTTTAGGGACATCTAATCTCCACGGATTACGGGTCATACAGTGCAAATGAGAGAGGGTGAGATGCAATGATCCATATCAATCCAATGACATTTCCTATCCAAATGAACGTTACAAATTTTGTCCATTAGCCTTTGCTTTTAATCCAAAATGAATCATCTAAAATTGATAATCAATCATATGAAAGTTATTGAAGTCAGTATCTTAACATAATTAAATCTTAATTAGCTTCATTTTTTTTAAAAAAATATTAAATTATGTTCAATCAAAAATTATCTAGAATTTGGATTAATATTATTTAGTATGATTATTACAGGTTAGAAATATTATAAGACATAAATTAGAGTTGATTGGACTAATTAAGGCTCTGTTTGGCTCAGCTGCAGCGACTGCAGAAGCAGTGGTGGGAAGCAGTGGTGGAATAATCAGCTGTTTTGCAGAGTGGTGCCAGAATCTGTGAAACTGTTTGGATGAACAGCTTTTGCAGAGCTGTTTCAAACAAAGAAGCTGTTTAATCTGTTTGGCAAAACAGCTGTGCGGTGGACAGTTCATTTTTTTGAAGATACACACAATAAACAATAATATTACAAAACAATTTAACTTAATGAAAATAAAATGCCCAGTTCTAAATTTTAAAAATTCAAAATGTTTTCAAAAAGAATATTTCATTTCTGAAAATCATAAACGTGCTCCGTCATGCGGATGAAACGTATCCCTCGATCATCGAGCGTTAACTGCACATCAACAATAAATGTAATTAATGATCTTTTTATATACGTTAAAAAAAATGAAAACGTCATTATGGTGTATACCTGTGATACTCTGTGAGTTGATCTGCAATGGTGTCCCTTATATTGGTCATTTCTGCAGCTCCCGTCCCCTCAAATGAGCTTGGTGTTGTGTTCGGATTAGAATCAATAGTTCTTCGGCGATTGTTTGGTCGCAACTCATATGCCTCCGGATGAACAAAGGTTTCGTTTCCGTCACATACATCAAACTCTGGGTCAGCCCTCGATGAATGTCTTCTAATAAAGTTGTGGAGCGATATCGTAACGACCATAACCACGCACTGCTTCGAGAATTCAAAATGAGGCATTTTGGTGAGTATGGGCCACTTTTTCTTCCATACACCAAAGCTTCTCTCGATGACACTACGCAGCGATGAGTGTGCTTTATTAAATATTTCACGTCTTCCTTCTATTGGCCTATTTCCCCGAGCAAAATCTGGCAAGTGATATCTCGTTTCCGGATATGGTTTCAGGAGCCCCTTCTCCAATGGGTAACCAGCATCGACGAGATAATATTTCCCTACAGTAGTACGAAAGGGTTTAAACATTTGAAGATAAATCAACATAACGTAAAAGCTAATGGGATATACCTTCTGGTGGAAATGAAAATTTACTTTTCGGATCCCGTACTGCACGATGGTATATGCGTGTGTCATGTGCAGACCCCTCCCATCCAGGTACAACATATGTAAAACACATATTGAAGTCGCAAACAGGCATTACGTTTTGAGTCGTGCTACCATGACGACCAATGTAAGGAACTTGATTTTCTACAGCTATCCGTGCATCAACATGCGTACCGTCAATTGCACCGATACAATCTTTAAAGAATGGCATATATCTATCATCATTCCGTATGTGCGATGAAATTGTACGAAATTGGGGATCAATCGAAGCAATGTTATGCATGGACAAACTCGTCAGAGCTTTCAGACCTATCATAAATAGCCGACTCAAAGTTTCTGTGGAATGTTGGAATCTTTCACCTGATTTTCTGAATGTTTCATTGTGGCCCAATATGTAAATTGTTATTGCCAAAACCTCACCGGCTGGTGTCCTCGGTGTTCCTCTTAACCCGTGATGTTGTTCCAACAATGCTAGCAAGTCAAAAAAAATGATCTTGGTCATTCGAAACATATTGTGAAAACGTCCAGGATGTCCTTCAAATAACTCCCGGAGCCACTTTTGTCCAGTTTGAGTTGATGTCATGCACGGCGTTTTATCACAAAACAAACTGACATATTCACTTATTAAACATACGCTCATGGTAACGACCTGCACATATGCGGCGCACCCTTGTTGACGATTTGCACAGTAATTCAAGACCAACTCTTCATCCTCATCTATGTTAAATTCTTCAGCATCATTTACGCTTGACATTATAGTGACCTATAAGTACAACACAACAGTCATTATAACAATGAAACAAATAGTAAAAGATATCATAAGACACAACATATACTAATACAAAATATCAGTGTCACATATATAAAGGTACAAAATAAGCTTCTAACAATAAAGAAGTTCCACATAGAAAATCCAAAACAAAGAGAGATCAGATTTGTGAATTCATGTAGTGGGTCTTCAGCCATTCCACCCTCCTTTCCTCTGGAATGCTCAAGAATGTCACTCAATTCACCGGTGTTTGAAAATGAACCGTCGCAAAATGATACAACAACCGGTCTTCAAAGATTTCTGGGTACTTCTCGAGTTCCTGAATCGCTTCTCGCAGCAGATATATACTAGGAGGAATAATTGGTGCTGTCACGCGCTGCATTATTGCTTCTGAGGAGGAAAATAACTTCTCTACATGTGCCATCATAACCTGTTTTGTCCCCATTTCATGTCTCTTCCCCTTTCGTTTTCTTTTTGAAGCCGCGCCACTGTGGGAACTCTGTCCAGGTGTAGCCGAGTTTAGATCATCATTTGCATTGGTCTGTGAATTATTGCTTTCATTGATTTGATCATCAGGTTCTTCAGATAGCGTTTCAGCCTGCGAAAAAAGTCCTGGAAGTTCTCAAGAAGAAGACATCCACACATTTTCCCCTGTCGCAACAACCAAACTAAACATTTTGTCTAGTTTTTCCTCAAGCTCGGGCGCTATTCCACCAAAACGAAATTTCTTCGCATTGGGAATCATCTACAAATTAAAAGAAGTATGATCAATAAATGCACATCCTAATGAATTCTTCATTGATATTATAATACATTTATATTTAAAAAAACTAACCTCAATACGTTCTTTCCACCAATCATCAGACGCGTCAATTGTCCGTTTACTTGGATTCCAACCAAGCCCTGTCTCCCCTCTTTTGAGTTCACGCCATAATTTCCAATCGCGTTTCAGTTGATCCCATTTGTTTTTCATTTGTGCCCGACTGTACTCCAAGCCCGTGCGATCCTTGAAGTTCTTCACCAAATTGCCCCAGCCTTCTTTATTGAAGTGGGTTGTAGGTCTATTCCCTAAATCTATCTCGCGACTACAAAGATCACAAAATAGCATAACATGCGATGTCTCCCAATTTGCACAAATTCCACCTTCCTTTGACTTACCCATCTAGGAGAAAAATTTAAATTAAAACACAAACATAAATATACAAACACAAGCAAGCCCAAACACACAATATCATTCATACACACAAGTGAATGTCCATTCATACACACAAATACACACACTCCCAATATCATTCATACACACACACGCAAGCCCAAACACACACAATTCAAAAACACACACACACACAATTCATAAGAATATACACACACACACAAGCACATTCATACACGCACAAACACCCCCCCCCCCCACACAAGCTAAACATACAAAGACACACAATTCAAACACACACACACACACAATTCATAAGAATATACACACACACACAAGCCCATTCATACACACACACACACACACACAATCTAAACATACACATACACACAAATCAAAAAAAGACACACACAAGCTCATTCATGCACGCACAAACACACACACACATGCCCATTAACAATCTAAACACCTAAACACAAACATAAACAACAAAAAAAAATTTATACAAACAATGGATGTATAATGATTACAATTAAAGTTAAAAATTCAACCACTATAGTTCTACTACAAATACAAAATGGCTAATTACATATAGAAAAGAAATGTACCGCAAGAAATCACAAATGGAATGGCCGGAAGTATGGAGAAGAATCCAAGAGCTATGTAGTTCCCCTGAATGGCAATCCTGAAATAAAATCAAGCAAAATAAAGGTTAATCAATGGAATCAGGAACAAAAAAGAAAGAAGAAATGAAGACTGATTAGCCCTAATCGGGAAGATGACCAGCAAGGTTAGGAGAGGGTCGGCCATAACATAAACATAGTTTTTCGGAGAAGGAAGAGCAAGGCTACTCGAAGCAGTGGTTGGAGGCGTGATCGGCGACGACGACATCAGGAGAGGGTCGGCCATAGCAGTAATCGGAAAGGGCCTTACCTGCGCTGGAGAAGAAGGGTTTTCCGACGGCTTGGAGACGAGCTTGGTGTGGAGGCTAGCACGAAATCAGAGCAGAAATTGGAGGCGAGCTTGCCGTGGAAGATGAATCGGGAAGGAGGAAGATCGCCGTTCCCTAATCGCGCAGTTTCCGCGATCCACGAGTCGTGAAAAATTTTCACGACTCGGGAACGCCAGAAATAGGCGATTGATGAGCAGTGGCGACTGGAGACGCGGCCCTTGTAATTCTGTTTGGCGCGGCTTTTTCAAACGCCGCGGCACCCCACCCCCTAAACGCTCCGCCAAACAGAGCCTAAGTCATGCATATAATTAGGTAGGGGTGTGCCCGAGAAATTGAAGAATCGAGAACCGGACTGAAATCGAACCGATTTGAACTGTTCTAGCCGGTTCTAAGTTTTCTCGGTTCAGATCTTGACCCATTTTTAAAAGAACCGACCGTTCGGATCATTCCTTCCCATACGAAAACCTACCAGAATAATAATACTCTAAAATTAAATATATAATATAACACAAGTGACAGGCACGGGCCTTCGACCCTGGGGTCATTCAGCGGGGGTGCGACAATCAGCGGGGTGCGACATTCGGCGTGGTGCGACATTCGCCGGGATGCGACATTCGCCGCTGGTGTGACAATCGCCGATGGTGCGACATTTGTCGTGTGGACAACATTTGTCGTGGGCGGCGACATTTGTCGGGGGCGGCGACATTTGTCGTGGGCGGCGACATTTGTCGTGGGCGACAACTTTTGTCGTGGACAGTATCCATCTCTATGGCCTCACGCGACAGTACCCGACCGACGACGGGCTCCGCCCGCTCCCGACGAGTTCCGCCCTACCCGCAACATATACATATGAGTACTCAAAATGACCGTAAAAAAATATAAATCAAGAATACAATTTTTTTTTGTAAAACAAATTATATTTTAACGTTAAAATATTAATTTTTTTCTTGTCATTCCTAGATAGAGACAATAGGTTTAGGGTATCTAGTGTTTATATTTTTTGTATTTTAATATTGTAAAGTTATGTAATTACCTAAAAGAATATTGTCTTTATAATATACTAATATAAAGTTTGGTATAATTGTGTAATTATGAATACAACTATAAGAGCAATATAGGGACATCAGGCAATGTTTCACCAAAGAGTAGTTTTTGTATATTAGTAGAGATAACTAATTACCTATTATTCTACACCACCACCGGTTCACTCCCGAATTCAGCGACCTACAGCGCCACTGCGGTTCGCCATTCGCGTGCCCTAGCATTACAGCGGGAGCGGCTGGCTGCGACACTCTCGAGTCTCGACCTCCACGGACAGCTTTCTCCTCCTCCCCATCAGCCACCCCTCCTGCTCAGGTTAGCCGCCCCTCCTGTAAGAAATCCAGTTTTTTTAAAGATTTCTCCCTATTTCTTCCCTATATGGTATTCTTCTTCTTCCACATCTATTACTTTTCCATCTGAACATTTCAAATTAACACGGGTCGTTTTTTGTTTTCCTCATTAACACAGAGATTTGATGCTACAATCTTCCTCCACCCCTTTTCAAATATTTCTGTTTTGTTGAATCAGCTATCACGTACAGTTCACTCCTGCTATCATGTTTTACCATATGTCGGTTCCGGTTCCCAATTTTTTGAATCGAACTACATGGGTCGGTTCTTGGTTTTTGGTGGAACCAAATCAAACCGATCCGAGTTGCACCCCTAACTACGAGTGCATCACCAGTTCAACAGGCAAATTCATGATTTTTCAACAGGCAAATTCATAGTTTGTGACATTTTGTAGTTCAAGATTTTCTCAAGGGAGCACAACATTATTTGGACTAAACTAGAACCGACGAAATTTGTTGTATTATCGTGAACTTATGTTTTGATTTTTTTGATGATGCAGTAGTCTGTGTTTGAAATTTTGGGTCGGAGTTCACATGATTTGGAAGACCTGTATTTCTTTATTTTCAATCTCCCCAATTTATTTTACCGTTCAGCTACATTTTGGTTACTAGTTGTGTTCTACTTTATCTTTTACTTGGGTTAGAATAAGATTTAGCATTTATTATCATCGAAGACCAGGAGCTGATATCTAAGATTAGCTTGCTCTGGTGATTTTGTTGGACCTGCAGATTCTCTAAGAACATTTTAATTCAAAAAGTTTCATCTTTGATATCAAAAGCTTGACTTGTGATAATTTGTCTATGTTAATGCTTACCATAATCGTTTTGAGGCTAGGAGAAATTTAACATGAGTTGACTCTATGCTACTTAAATAAACGAGTCCATTATAAGTTTTAGCATTGTGGTTCATTAAATTTAGAAATTTTTTTGGTTTCTTTAATTAAAGGCATAGCTCATGTGTTCTGTTAATGTTTTAAATGTAGGAAAATAATTTGTTGGAGCTTTACTTCTTGTACTAATGGCACCAGCTCCCAAAGGTATTTCAGCAAACTGTTTTTTTATTTTCTAGTCTTCAGTCTAATTTTCCTATGTTTTGAAAGATAAATTGTTTATTTACAAGGACAGTTAGCCGCTCAATGATGTTTTTTGATTAGGATATGTCTCGAACCATTATACTATTGTGATGTCCAAATTGTAGTTTCATTATTTTTTAGTGAGTTAATCATATCAGAATCATTCAATACTTACCGGAACTCTTTGAAATCTTTGTTTGAGGTGTTGAAATTAAAGAGTACGCTGAATGCATATTGAAACCACATTTGCGAACATTCAATCTAATTTTCTAGGCTCTGTTTGGTTCGGCGGTGACGGTCATGAACGCGGTGGCTATGAACCGTCATTCGTGAATGCTCGACCTCACCCAAGAAACTTCATCCTCTTCTATGTTCAAAACTAGTTGTCTTTTCTTGATGGAGGTTAACTGTTGTCATGCCAAACATACTTCCTAGGATGGTGGCGTATTTGTTTATGTAGAGAAGCACACCAGAAATGAGGAACCAAACGATCAACCTTGTATATCCTTCTTCAGTATGTAAATACAATGTATGAGTACATATATATAGGAGGAAAAAGAGAGAAGAGTCCCTTATACACAATGTGAGACTAATACAACAAGAGGAAAAGAAAATATGTTTAAGCACTAAAGACAGATCTACCATACTCAACCATTGATCAAATGCATCAATGGTTCTCTTTTAAGATCTATTATACGCCATTGTCACTTTAATTTAATTATTATTTCAGTTTTCAATATTTTTTAGTAGATCCTTTTTGATCTTTGTTGGAGCTTATCATATAAGGATACACCCTACTGCTTTAATGGCTTAGTGAATTTGAAGGTGTTTTGATGCTGTTATTATTTTGTTCTTCATAGTTCTAGATGCAACTTGCAGTAGTTCTTGAGTTTGAGCTCAAAGACTCTAGTAGAATGTTGGCATTTGTCAATGGTATGTGATTAAAGATAAATGTTTGAGTGATTTGTATGTAATTACATGCTACAAACTGTTGTATGTGATATAATTGAGATCGCTGGAGGACTATTGCAACTCTTGATGCAAAATTCCACCTGTATAACTCGTAATTCGTCGAGATCAGAGATGACCAAGGATATCCTGGAGGATATCGTCTCCCTAGGACGAATTAAAAAGAAGTTTTTCGCCCAGGGGCGAGTCCAGGCACCCAGGGGTGAGTCCAGGCTCCCAGGGGCGTGCCCGGGCACTCAAGGGCGAGTCCAGGCTCCCAGGGGCAAGTCCAGGCACCCAGGGGCGAGTCCAGACACCCAGAGGCGAGTCCAGGCTTCCAGGGGTGAGTCCAGGCACCCAGGGGCGAGTCCAGGCTCCCAGGGGCGAGTCCAGACACCCAGAGGCGAGTCCAGACTCCCAAGGGCGAGTCCAGGCTCCCAGGATACCTCTTTAGGTCTGTTAATATCCTCTCCAAACAATGGAGTTTCGCTGTTGACAGACCACTCTGCGTAAAATAGAACCAAAATGCGGGATTCCGTTATGTGCAGACCGGACTTGGAAAACTATAAATAGACCCCAATGACACCTTTGAAGCACATCCGATTCTTCTGCTTCTTACTCCTCTGGTTAGCTTTGGTTGACCTCTAGTGTCCTCCAAGGTGCCCTGCTCAGCATTGGCTAGGGAGGGGAAGCTTTCTTCGATCTTCCGGGTGTGTGGCGGGACCTCCTCGCTGCAGCTCAGGGTCTGTTTCTTAGTTCTGTGCAACCAGTCAGGTGCTCTCGCTTGAGAGAAGTAGGTGCAAGCTACCCCCTTGTGTCCGAACTACTCTTGGAATCAGTTTTCAGTTTCAACACCACCGTCATCACAAAATGTATAGTTTTGGAGATTTAAGTATGAGTATATTGTTTGGATATAATAATGCTCTGCAACATATCATGGCTAGTGGGTTTGAGTGAAGGAGTCTATAATTTCTTGAAGTAATGCAAACAAACAATTTCTTGATCTTAGTGGGACGAAACATGATGGAGCTATAAATGTAGAAACTGTTTAATAGTGTTACTGAAAGTGTTCGTTGTTGATGCACTCGCAGTCACACTTGATGGAATGATTGCAATTTTTTTTAATGCAATTTTAAATCAAAAAAGTGACATTAGATCTAACAAGTAATTTTGGAGCGCAAGATGCACAAATTAACAATTTAATTTATTTAGCGGCACAAACATCCGGCGAATGACAATCCAACGACAATCAATAAAATCCAAAGTATCAGAATATTTGTCGAAAGAAAAAAGATCCACTTAGAGGAAATGAAAAAAAATAAGAAAAAAACAAATAAAAAGTAAAACAAATTCCCTCAATTTAGGTTAGTTGCTACAATCTATGCAGAGGGGGAACCCAGAGATCTTCCCGGGAATGGAGAGGTATGGTGGTGGTGGTCGGTGGAAGGTCTGGTGGAAGACGAGGGACTCCTCATGCAATCGGAGTAAAGGTGTTGGTGGCAGCTTGCCAGGAAGATGGAGCGATGGCGGGCAGGATAAGACTCCTCATGCAAGCACAATAAATGCGACGCCGGCGGCTTGCAAGGAAGATGGAGCGATGGAGGGAAGCATAAATATTGTGGCTTCGAAAATCCGTGGAGAGACGAATGGAGAAAATCACGGGAAGAAATGGGAGGAGAGAGAAAAAAATAGAACTCTCGGTTCTTTACCGGGAATAGGAAAGGGAGAAAAAGACTTTCAAAATTCTTCTGTTTTTTTTAATCCAATTAAGCGGTCTTTTTTTTTAATCCAATTAAGCGGTCTTTTTTTTTAATCCAATTAAGCGGTCTTCTTTTTTTTTAATCCAATTAAGCGGTCTTTTTTTTAATCCAATTAAGCCGCTTGCTTTTAATCTCTCCCAGAACTGCTGTTTTTTTTAACCCACGATATAACAAATTTTATTTAACCGTTGAATAGCCTTGTGAGGTGTGGAATAAGGGAAAATCGTGAGTAAACAGTTATTCCCATTGTGCTTTCCAGTTATAATCCACTACAGGTCATGCAGCCTACTGTTCAAGTGAGATTGGAGACATGAATGATTTTCACGGGGCTGCCTCGTTTCTTCTCCTATTCCTTTGTTCTTGCTTGTTTGTTTATTTTAATTTCTCAAGTCTGTTTTTTTTCTTTTAACATAACCGTTTTTAAATTGTTTTTTACAGACATTAAAAAAACAAAAAGAATTTTAATGAGAATAAATACAGGTAGGCTCAAAATTAGAATTTAGGCTCAAGATGAGATTAGGAGATGAAACAAGGTTTGACCTTACCAAATCAAAGGATTACGCCTTTGATTAATTTTGAGCAGCTACATATACGACCTAGTTAGTTACATCATTGGGAATGCACCATTACAATCTCTCCAATACATAAAAAACAGAAAAATAAAAGTGCAAAACAAGTGCGCGACATAAAAGATAAACCGATGGTATTTATTTCACAAAATTTATTTTCCTAAAAAATTGTATTTATTATTTTGAATCATGCTAAGATAAACTGATGGTAGATTTATCTTTAAAGTATCACACAGCTGCTTTCAATAAAAATGCATTTTACTTTATAATACTTGCTGATCTTTTTTTAATAAATTTCTTTTTTTCGTTTTCATATGAGAACTTTTCCACATATTGTCTTGTTAGCTCTTTATGTAATATCTTAAATTTCTTTCGAACATTGAGGAATGATAGGAATAGACCTTTATCCATCTTTTGACTCTAGTGAGAGACAAATGAATTTGTCCAAGCGACTCTTTGAGACAAATTGAATGAAGGAATAAGATTATCGAATATAAGCATTTTTTGTAATTAATAAAATCTTTCTTTATTGCAATTAGTCTAACATTGAGTTTTACTGTACTGCAATTAGACGAATGATGCTCTATGGTTCTGAGTGTTGGGCAATGAATTGTGTACATGAGCAAAAAATGAGAGTTGCGGAGATGAGAATGCTTAGGTGGGTGTGTGGACACACAAGACTGGATAAAATTAGGAATGAATGTATCAGGTTTAAGACAAGAGTAACACCAATTGCAGAGAAGATGAGAGAAGCTCGACTAAGATGGTTTGGACACGTGCAAAAGAGACCATTAGATGCACCTGTTAGGCGTTGTGAGTCTTGCCACTAGGCATGTTAAACGAGGGAGGGGTAGACCAATAAATACTTGGAATGAAACTATACAGAAAGATAATGATGTACTTAGGCATTAGCGAGATTATGACAAAAGATAGGGCACAATGGCGACAAAGGATCCATATAGCTGACCCCACTATAGTGGGATAAAGGCTTGAGTGTTGTTGTAATAAAATCTTTCTTTATAATGGCTTTTTGTATCTTTATTACATCAATTGAAGCTTATTTGGTTATGTTCATTCATATCATAACATTGTGCATTATCTATTTAAAATATCTTATTGGCTCTTGATCGAGGAAATTTTTCTTCCCTACTTTTCTTCATTATTGGTAGCCTTGGGTTGAGTATGACTCGAGGCGTTGGGTTGACCTGGAAAAAGCTTTAATTTGACAATTTGCGATCATAGATTCAATAGGGTTGTACAGGAATGAGGAAGCTACATGCTTCAATGAAAGTTATTCAACCTATGATTATTGGCCTATGGATGAGACATTATTTGGGCAAGATCTGCTATTTTATCTTGTGCAACCACTTTTAACCTTCAATTCCTCTAATGGGCCTCCTCTATGTGATAATATGCACAATCATTGTATTTGGTCCCCATTTTCCCTTTTTCTAGGCTAGAGTTTGCAATTCAATTGTGAATTCCTCAATTGATATTATTAATTGGCTCTTCGTTTTCATGCAACTGAATAGGCAAGCTGAGTTAAAAACCAAATTACACAACCACATCAAAAGAAATTCAGACAACCCTTGTGGATTGTCGAAATAGCTATAAATACTTCAAGAACTGAAATAATCACTTTAGGAGGACCAAGGAATATAAAGCAAATGACTAGTTGCTGTAGAGATACTAGGGAGATAAGATGAAGATTGGGATTTTTGTTGAACATATACTGAAAGTTTTGTTATCGTGTGCAAGATTTTGATAACATGATCCAACATTTTGTGATTCAATAATAATTACAATTTTTTAAGAAAATAAATATTTTTGTTTGATTATTATTCACATGCCATTATTTAAAGATGAGATTAAAATGGAGATTTTTGAAAACAAAGGGCTCTTATGATTAATTCATTTTACAAGGGCTTAATTACAATTAACCATTCTCTAAATAGAAACACTATTATCAACTTTATTAAGAAAGGTATTGTGCATCTTAAAGAAAATTCATTTCCTTAAATGTATTGTCATAAAATGTGATCTTTGGTGGTTCGTCGGATGGCTGCGGAGGTTCGGATGGAGGTGGGGATACAAGGGTTGTTAGCCTTTGAAATGGTGGTGGTGAGAGAGAGGCTGAAACTCTAGAAGGGAGGAGGTGAGAAGAGAAGAGCTTGATGGAGAGAAGAGAAAACTTGTTATAATTTCTTGCATAATAATTACATGACCCCAAGGGACTTATATATATTAATATATTAGGTGTCAATGAAATAACCGTAAATAACACAAACATACATCAAATAATAAAAACACTTAAACGCTAAAACTTGTTATAATTTCTTGCATAATGATTACATGACCCCAAGGGCCTTATATATATTAATATCGTAGGTGTCAATGAAATAGCCGTAAATAACATAAACATACATTAAATAATAAAAACACTTAAACGCTACGACGACCATGCCTCAATATAACACGACTCGATACATTGAATCAACTCAACATATAAATAATAATAATAATTCAAGATAATTGACAAAGGACCTGTAACACTCCATCCGTCCTTGACATCGAGCTTGACCACAAGCTCGAAGTTCTCGTGGATGGTCAGATCATCTGGCATCTCGATCTCCCGCCAGAACAAGGCCTGATAGCGCGTAGCGTCGATGGTGGTGTCAGCGAGTAGGAGCGGCGCCATCGAAAAGACACGTGGCGGAAGTAATGGCTTCCGCCAGGTCGGTGGACCAGTGGTGAGCATCAACAGCAAGAAGGTTGGAGGAACGCCGATCGGTAGCAGGAACAGATCCGACGGGTTCAGCTGGGCACATGCCGACAGAAGAGGCGGTGATGTGGTCGGTGGAAGCGGCAAGGTAGGGGCCGGCGGGGCAAGAGCCGAGAGAGGAGGTGGTGAGATGGCTGGAGGAGGCGGCAATGCAGGGGCTGACAGAGTAAGAGCCGGTAGTGGAGGCGGCAATGCAGGTGCCGGCGGGGTAAGAGCCGGTAGAGGAGGCAGCAAGATGTCCGGAAGCGGCGGAACGTGTAACCAAAGAGGAGGCAAAAGCGGTGGAAGGACGACCACCGTGGAGAGAGGTGGTATGTCAGTGGCCGGTGGCGGTGGAGACTGCGAGTCGAGTTAGTGGTGGGGCTGACGAGGGAGGTAGGCTGATGGAGTAGCCGTCCGCGGGGCGTGACGAGCCGCTATGCCCAGCAAAACGAGTTTGGAGCACGCAATCGATGCACGCTTCAAAACTATCAAGCCGAATGCGTTTTTGGGCGATGAGATCTTCATTGTTTGCCATAATTTAGTGACGTAATAATTAATTATTTAATCAACAATAAATCAAAATGGATTTTTGGGTCTGCCCTCTCTGATGTCTTTGGCTTTGATTTGAGAGCATGATTCCGCAGCAAACGTGACGGTATAGGGGGCCACTATTTCAGTGGTATCTGTGAGCTGCCACTTTGTGCATTTTTTGTCAAAGGTTAGGTCTTTCTCCTCTGAGAGAAGCCACTTTGTGCATAATGCCAAAAGTTAGGTCTGTTTCCAATCTTCCCCCGCCCATACCCCCAATGAATGGGGACTATATGGGTTCTGTTGTTGTTGTTGTAATCAACAATAAATTAAGTAATCAAAAATATCAATCAACTGGATGGATAACAATGGGGCAGCGGCTTAAGAATGAGAGGCTCTACGAGAAAAAAAAAGAGAATAAAGATGGGAGATGTAACGTGCAAAAGAGGAAGAAGACTAGTGGTGGGCTCCAGGAAAATAAAATAAAGTAGGAAAGAAGGTTATGGGCGAGGCAACATGCAGGAGGGGGTATTGGGGGAATTACAGGCGGCTGCTGATGGGGCTCGATGATGATTGTGTGGCTCTATATCGCAGCGGAAGGGGGATGCAGGACCAGACGAAGCGGAGATGACTTGCTCGAGGATGATGCAAATGGCTTGGGGGCTGCCGTTGGGGGATCGATGATGACCGCACGACTCGATGATGACTGGGATGGGTCTTGAGCGGCGCTGGAAGCTAGCGGGTTGCGGGTTTAGTGGCGCTGGAAGTCACACGAGGGTTTGCTGTAGTCGACGATGCACAGTCGAGCAGATGAGGACTGTCGCTGGACAATCGGTGCTTAGGACTGCCACTGGAGTTGGCGATGGACAACGGGAATGGACATAACTGTTTATGTCGTCGTCCCCTAGGAGGAAGAGTAAGAAAGTTGATGTTATGTAGTGGCTTGCCGAGCTTTGGGAGGAGGTTTCAGAAGCGGCGCGGAGGAGGTGTTGATGTGTGATGGCGGATGAGGATAAAGAAGGCTTTGATACCAAGTTTGTTACGTGCCTCTTTGATGGTTCGTCGCCTCGTCGGATGGTTGCGGGTGTTCAGATGGAGGTATGGAGGACCTGTAACATACTTTTATAAAAAACCATAATTTTTTTAACAAGTAATGCGTTGGTTAGACAAAATATGTTGATTATATTTTAAGCATAAGAACAATTATGAATGAGTTATTGATGAGGTGATATTGTTCAAATCTTTCTACTAACGATATGCTGGAAAAATAAACTTTAAGGTTAGGTTTGAGTGAGTTTATGTTGTGATAAATGAAGTCTTTTGATAAAAATCGTTTGGATAAAACTCTGTTTATAGTGCTGTTCAGAACATAGTAATTAAAAATTGTTTGGTTAAAATGAAGTTTTAATTGCTGTTTGTTTAAATTGGTGTAATCATCAATACATAAAATTTCCTTAATTTGATTTATTTTCTTTTTCTTTACTATTTTTGAGAATTTATTCCTGATTGAAAGTTATTAACGCAGTCTGAAGATCAATAAAATTTGAACCTTGATGATAACTTCTTCAGCTGACATGAACAAACCCTATTTTCTCTACATATTTTCATGACAGTGCGTCTACATCAATGCTACAGACACGTTTCCTTGGAGTGCCGTTTAACAAAATATCATTGCATTAACATAATAATAATGAGATACATGAGAGGTAGAGAGGAGAGTTCTAAGGGAGAGGAACAGATCTAGAGAGAGAGAGAAGTAGAGAGAGAGAGTTCCAAACACTTTGATTCTCCAGTTTGCCCAAACCATAAGCCTCTCCCCCTTATATAGATGTGGGAGGCTATAATTCAACACATGCCCGATAATTAATATAACTAATATTATATTCCGTGATAAATATATCATGGCGGCTTCCATATGCGCGCTCCATGAACTCCGCCCGGGAGGGCTTACTCGAGCAAATGCGTCTGCGTAACACTATACCGCCCTTGAAAATCGACCTTGTTCTCAAGGTCGAGTTTTATTCTTTTGTCGGGGTCTTTAAGGATGTTGACGTGGAAGAAGTTGTGCATGGTCAGGAGTGGCGGTGAGTGCCATGAGGAGTACAAATGAAGTGGTGTTAAAAAAGCAAAAAAATTTGGGTGAAATTTTAAGTGTCATTAGTGGGTGGTGAGAAGAAATGAGGATAACAAGAATGGGTGGGGGTTTTGGGGCTAAAGATGACAATAGATGGGGTATATAGAAAAATGATGGGAGACGACAGCTAGGGAAGGGAAATGTTGCTTGGCTTTTATTGTTTTGTCTTTGTGAAGAGAAAAAGAAGAAAGAAAGTGGAAAAAGGCTAATGTGACAAGACAAGGGAGAAGAAAAGTTGGCTTTGGCAGCTAGTAGAGGAGTGATCCAGATCCTCTCTATTTCTGACGAAATGGAGCCATGAAGAGTATCCATTTCTTCATCTAATGGACAAGATAATCCTAAAATATATCTAGTGGTGGAGAATTTTTTGATTGAAAAAACTATAAAAGGATGAGAAATGATGAACCCGTCGGATCAGCAAGCTTTCCATCCGGACCGTGAAATGGATCCCCTCCATTTCGTCAGAAATGGAGAGGATCCTGATCGTGGGACAACCGTGACATGGTGGGGGACCTGCTAAAAAAGTACATGGGCAGGGGTCTCGTGGAAACACGAAAGAAGTGCTCGAGAACTGCAGTTGGAAGAGGAGCAGCAGGCGTGCAGTCACTAGGATCAAGGAGTACGCGGGGTGTGCTCGAAATGGCAACGATGTCGACATGCGGATCAAAGGAAAGAAGGCGTGCTTATGCGGCGGCTGCGACTGCACGCGAGGCGGTCGACAAGAGAAAGAAGCTGTGACGGGGAAAGACCGACTGATGTCGACGATGGAAGGGAAGCGACACTTGAAACCAGGAGGAGAAGCTTCCACAGGAAGGGGAGGGGAAGCGACGCCTGCTGGAGTCGACGATGGACATGTGGGTCGATGAGGCTTGACGAGGCCGGCGGGGTGTTGTTGGACGAGTGGGAGGCCGCGGATTGGGTGAACGCTGACTGGAATGGACGTGCAACTTGTGTTGAGGGATGTTGCGTACGTGCGAAAATGACGAACTGAGGTGCGTTAGCGAAGTGATGGAATGGACCGGAACGATTCGATCCAGCTCGACGAGTCGATCAGGCTTGGCGCGGGGCTATGAGCCATGGCAAGGAGATGGGCGAACATAGCGTTGTGCTGATTGAGGCGCTCGTAGACCAAGGTGACGGTGGAGGACATGGTTGGAAAGGATGCAGGCCGGAGGGGGCGCTGGTGTGATTCCGACGACTGAAACCACGACCAGAAGACGACAGGTCAGACCAATTTGTTACGAACACGTTTTCTTGGAGTGCTGCTTAACAAAATATCATTGCATTAACATAATAATAACGGGGTGCATGAGAGGTAGAGAGGAGAGTTCCAAGGAAGATGAAGAGATTTAGAGAGAGGGAAGTAGAGAGATAGTTTCAAACACTTTGATCCTCCAGTATGACTAAACCATAAGCCTCTCCCCCCTTATTAAGACGAGGGAGGGCGTAATACAACACACATCCGATAATTAATATAACTAATATTATATTCCGCCATGAATATATCATGGCGACTTCCATATGAGTGCTCCGTGAACTCCGCCGAGGAGGGCCCCCTTGAGTGAATGTGCCTGCTTAACAATCATGCTTTTGGGAGTTTTGCTTGCCCATAGTCTATGGAAAATTAACATGAAGAACAAAATAATCCATCTCGTCAAAAATTACAGAGTTCATAAGTGTGAAATGGAACTGATATGAGCAAATTTTTAATCGAAAGTGTTTAATCTGTCAGCACATTTGGGGAAAAGAATTAGATGCACTGCCAACAAAAGATTTGGATGTTTCCGAACCCCAAGATAACATCAACAAAAGAACCGGTTGAAATACTTAAATTTATACTTTTATTATTCAAATTCGCATCCGAAAAAAATTATAAATCTGAACTCAACTCGAGAATAACCTACCCCATTCACCAAAAATCTCATAGAGTAGTAAAGGAAAAAGGAAAGCTCTTGATGCCCGATGGATAGAGGGGAAAGTAAGCTCATCCCACCTAATGGGTGGTGTGGTGAATAAAATTAGGTTACTGTTTAACATGTCAAAGATGATTGGGAGAGAGAGAGATGAAAGAAGGGAAATGACTGTTTTCTTGGCAGAGTGGAGAGAGACAAATGCCATAATCTTAGCTTTTGTTTCCATGCGTCCGCAAGAGATTGAAGAGATAGGCGTCGGGTACGCGTTCTGTTTCTTGTCCGTTGACAAAAGGCTTTAAGGCAGGAAGAAGATCCTCGATGTCCTGCTAGTTTTGACGGGGGAGCAGTTTGATGTGACGGAGGGAGATTGCCGCAAACTTTCTTCGACATGAAAGAGAGGTGCAATGATTCATGCGATGAACATCGATGGAGAAGAGGGAAGGCACTGCAACTTATGAGGAAATGGTTCTTCACGAGAGGGTTAGAAGAGTTGGAATTATGGGGCTCCATTCTGTTTTGATGGAACTGGAGCTATTAGTAGGGGTGCAATTCGGATCGGTTCGGTTCGGTTTCATTCAGAACCAAGAACCGACCCGTATAGGTTCGGTTCCAATTTTTTGGAACCAGAACCGACCCACGGTTCTAAATTCTAGAACCGGAACCGAACCGAAAATATCGGTTCGGTTCCGGTTCGGTTCTCGGTTCCTTAAATTTAGGGTGTAAATATGTTGCACTATAAAAAATAAATGCAAAACAAATGTTTATAAATCAAAGAAACTTTGAAGACTTTAATCTTACAGGACTCCAAAATCATCAAGATTTCTTAGATTATCAAATACATTTAATAAGCTCATCATACAACATTCATATTCAAAGATTCTAATAATTAAGTAAAAGTTCAACATTATCAAAACACAAACAAATTGTTTATAAAATTATACATGAAATATATCTCCATCAAGCTAATTATTCATCGATCTCTTTCAAAAGTTTCTTGCTCACCACAAATATATTTTTGATACCTAAATTCAATAATTCGGTTCTCGGGTCGGTTCTGAGTACCCGAGTGTAAGAACCAAGAACCGAACCATGTGGTCGGTTCTGAAAATTTTGGACCTAGAACTGAACCGTGACACATAAGAACCGACACAAACCACTCGGTTCAGTTCGGTTCCGATCCGGTTCTCGGTTCGGTTCAGTTCCGATCCGGTTCTCGGTTGTTCGGTTAGTTTTGCACACCCCTAGCTATTAGCTGCACTGAGAAATAAATTTTTTTAAGAAATGCGTTTTCGGGAACGGAGTCTTATCAAACATCATAAATAAAAACTCTGTTTTTTGGCGACTGGAACGAGCAAGAAAGGTCTCTCAAACTGGGCTTAAAGCTGTCCAGTTCCTTGAAAGTTGAAACCAAGGCTAGGGTGGTGTTCTGATCACCAGTTCACCAGTTCTCGTGTGATTTTTGTTTGAAACTAGTTCTAAGCTAGAACCAAGCCTTGTAGGAGGTTTTTTCACGGTCGGATGAATTTATCCGGTTGTCATAACTGATAATACCTGTATATTTGGAGAAGTGTGTGCCCGAAAGAGAGGATAGAGATTGTAACTATTATTCTGTTATCCTGTGGGAGAAAAAAGTTTAGCAGAATCTAATGTGTGAATGCGCGTACTAATTTAAAAAGATCTTTTTATTTTAATAAAATCAAAATGGATGGTGTTGAAACCAAAACTTGGTCTCAAGAAGAGTTCGGACCCAAGGGATGTAGCCTGCTACTTCTCCCGAACCTGCACACCTGACCGGGTACTGGAAACTAAGGAACAGATCCTGGGCTGCAGCACGGAGGTCCCACCACACTCCCGAAAGATCTTAGAGCGCTTTCCCTTCCAAGCTAAAAGCCGAGCTGGGCACCTTGGAGGCACTCGAAGCCAACTAAGAACAACATGAGGAGGAAGAAAACGAGAGAACTGGGTCCCCTCCAAAGGTACCCATAGGGTCTATTTATAGTTTTCCAAACCTGGTCTGCCAATAGAGGAGTCTCGCCTTTTGGTTCTACTATACGCAACCCAAAGTTGGTCTGCCAATAGTGAAACTCTGCTGTTTGGAGAGGCTATTGGCAGGCCAGCAGAGACATCCTTGTAAAAACACTACTGGGCGAGTGGCTCCTGTTGCTACCACTCGCCCGGGGCGGCGAATGCCCCGAAGGGGCTAGCACTCGCTACCTCGACCGAGACTGGGGGCGAGTGCGGGCCTAGTTACTCCACTCGCCTCTTCCTTAGCTAGGTCCTGTGGCGAGTGTGGGCCCAAATCCCCCACTCGCCTCCATGCTACTAATGACTTAAACCTTTGCGAGCTGAAGAATTCCGACCCCACTCGCCCATCCGGCTTGTCTGAGCCAAAGATTGCTCTCTTTGACTTGATCTTCTTCCGAGGTACCTACTCGGCGAATACGGAATTGTACACAATCCCCGCTCTTTGCGAGATTGTCCCAAACTCGGAAAGAAACGTCCAATCCCAAGTATTCGGCGAGTGGTGGCTGACCTGGAGGGAATTTTTTGGTGGGCTCCACAATGTGCTATATATACACGCCAACCTAGGGGTAGGGGTGTGCACGGTGCAGTTTGGTGCGGTTTTGACCCAAACCGCAACCGCACCGTAAGGGCTCGGTTTTTGCCCGAGCAAAACCGCACCGCACCGAAATTATGCGGTGCGGTTTTGGTTCGGTGCGGTTTTTTGCGGTGCGGTTGCGGTTTCGGTGCGGTTTTTACATGTATTTACATAGACTACAGGTAAGCATCACCCCCAGTAGCGTCAAGTTGAGCGTTCTATTTATAGAGAAATAGATTTTCTACTACTACAGATGCACCTTTCTAAAACAGTCATGCTATTTTAGTATTTTATTCCAGATTCCATTGAGTTCATTGAAGGTCATTCCTTTGATTGCTTTTGATGAAGATTTTTCTTTTTCTACATTGTTCTCTCTAGCCTTGATGTCGAACAACACAATTAATTCCACAACACCCATCGAATTTTCTCTTGTGAGTTTATCTTGGTCAAACAGTTCTTTGATCATGCCACTGTTACTACTGTGACTCTTGACGAATTCTCAACTCTCATGACAATATCAAAGTAACCTATTATGGTTTGTACTTGTATAAAAATCGAGGATGATTATCCACATTATCCATCTCCACTAAGTGTTCATACTGTTGATTCTCCACCTCCACTTCTTGGCATGATAATATCCTGTATGATCTTAATCTTGCTCTAAGAAAGGGTAAGTGCACATGCATCACTCTTTCTATTTCTCAATTTATCTCCTTTACTTAATATACTTAAATGTGACATCACATAATTATAAAAAATTAAATACACAAAATATTCGGCGCGGTGCGGTTTTCAAAATCCAAAAAACGCACCGCACCGAACCGCGCTCGGTTTGTAAAAGTTCAAAACCGCACCGCACCTAAACTACGCGGTGCGGTTGGGCGGTTTTTGCTGTTTGCGGTTTTTCATGCTCACCCCTACCTAGGGGAAGTAGGGAACGCCATTACCTTTCCATCTTCGTTTCCCGATTTTTACCACATCATGCCTATCTGTAAGGAATTCGAAGATCGCCTTGCCAAAGTGAGGGAGCTACATTCATCAAATACTGCAGAACTCATGCCCTGGCTTGCTCACCGGTCCCCAAGCAAGCTGCTGTAGCGTAAGTCAGCGAAGAAGGCTAATCCTGACTTGGAGGCCGGCGAGCCCCCTCTTGACATACCGTCTTCAACGCCTGGCCTTGGGCTCGCACACTCCTCAACAGAGGTCCCAAAAATCCCATTTGCTCTCGTTCTGTTAATCGAAAGGCTTCGATGTGACCATCTTGGGTATACTTGCAGGGTGACCACCCTAAAGAAAGAAGTGCCGAAGGGATTCCGAGCAACCAGGTTACTTCATCACGTGGTGATGCGAGTCTCTCCGACACAAAATTGAAAACACAATTTCATTTATGAAGAAAATAATGCGAACAAACAATTGTAATTTTTGAAGAGCAAAAAAAAAACAATACATAATCTTCTTCAATTTGCACTAACATACTCTTAGAAGAGCAAAAACAACTCATACAATGATGTGAATTATTTTTTAAATGCAACGCTATCAGGCTTATATTGATAAGGCTGTGGATCTGTAGGATGGCTATAACTTTTAAGTTTAACTTGTACTAAATCAGAATGCTCTTATGGATGAAACATGGATCAGACAACTCCTATTTTTCTGACACTTAATATCAATAATTTGGTTCTCGGGTCAGTTCTGGGTACTTGAATGTAACAACCGAGAGCCGAACTGAGTGGTCGGTTCTACATTTTTTTGACCCATAGACGAATGGAGACCCATGAGAACCCAAACCACTCGGTTCAGTTTAATTCTGAATCGATTCTCGGTTCTTTCGGTTATTTTTGCACACCCCTAGATGTCCATATCTCCAATAAATTTTCTTCTTGGCATGAAAGGAATTCCTGCCTCATACTTGCTGAGGGAATATATATACTCATTGTCTTTTATTCTTGTTAATCCATCAGCTGGTTTTGATTTTTGGCTATACGAGCTTAAGGAATGAATTTGCTTCACATGGCAAACATCATATCCTTGCCTTAGAAATTGGAATGACCTCTTTTTTCTTTCATGAAGTTGCATTTTAACCCTCAAAATATTCCTCTCTTTCTAATAAAGTGACAGATGCTAGGCTTAATGTTCTTTCTAAATTCCGAAGAATATTCTTATTCATGCTTGCTTCAAGAAGAATATTTAATATTAGTATAGGAAGGCCAAATGTACTTTTTTGCATAATTCCATCTAATTATAGTTATATATATCCTTTTATCTTTTTGAATTTTTTTAAAGTGTTAATATATCATATTATCTTTTTAATAAAGTTGCATTTTAACCCTCAAAATATTCCTCTCTTTCTAATAAAGTGACAGATGCTAGGCTTAATGTTCTTTCTAAACTCCGAAGAATATTCTTATTCATGCCTGCTTCAAGAAGAATATTTAATATTAGTATAGGAAGGCCAAATGTACTTTTTTGCATAATTCCATCTAATTATAGTTATATATATCCTTTTATCTTTTTGAATTTTTTAAAGTGTTAATATATCATATATATATATATATTTTAATTTTGTAAAGTGTTAATATATTTAGTTTACAACTATATTTTTTCTTTCCAGATTTGTGAAGATTTTCTTACTCTTTTAAATCATTATTATAGGAGCTTTAAATTTCGTCTGTTTATTTGTAATACAGCCGTGGTGAAGAAGCCGGATGTCAAAGCACAAGCTGTAAAGGTTGCTAAGGCAGTGAAATCTGGGTCTTCCTTGATTAAGAAGAAGAAGAAGATCCGCACCTCCGTGACTTTTCATCGTCCGAAGACATTGAAGAAGCCCGGAGAGCCGAAGTACCCCAGAATCAGTGCACCTCCCAGGAACAAGCTGGATCATTACCAGATCCTGAAGTATCCACTCACAACGGAATCTGCCATGAAGAAGATCGAAGACAACAACACTCTTGTCTTCATTGTCGACCTTCGAGCTGACAAGAAGAAGATAAAGGCAGCTGTGAAGAAGATGTATGACATCCAGGCTAAGAAAGTAAACACTTTGATCAGGTTAGCGACCCCGCTTCGTATTCCCGATAGAACACTGCACGGTTTCCATATTCCGGCAACCGTGAACCTGAAATTTTGATGTCCGGATCACTTTGATCTTCAAAACGGCTTTCATGACGGGATTTGTGGAGCATGCAATTCAATACTCTAAAGAGAGCCCTAGTGTCCTAATTCTTCATCTCTAAAGTTCTATTCTCCTTTGAATCAACAGGACTGATGGCACAAAGAAGGCGTATGTGAGGCTTACTCCGGATTACGATGCACTCGATGTTGCGAACAAAATTGGTATAATCTGAGTCAGGTTGGTTCCATGCTTTTAGTTTTATGTGAAGGAGAACAAAGAGTGATATTTTCCTCTTTCAAGTTTATGTGTGTATTGAACTTCTGCTTAATTTTGTGCAACTTGGATTATTTCTCTAATTTAAGCAACTATTTTATCACATTAGCCATAAGAATCTTGCCTCCGTTTGGGGTGGCTTTTTTGCTAGTTAGCTTTCTTGACTGCTGCTGCATCACTGTAAATATTTTGTTTACAACCACCTTTTCGCCCTTTCCCCCCAAACTCTTGGTAGACCCAGAAGTTAATTTTTGCGCCACAGATTATTAGTTTTTTTTTTTATGTTTTTACATTTACATTTTTCGATATCGGCTTCTGACCCAGATTTTGCCGCGTTGCTTTTATAAATGTCTGCATCCCTCTTCTTTAATCCTGTCTCTCCAACACTGATTTGGTGACGGAGCCCATATGATATGTCTATACTATGTACAAAGAAGTATTACCTGACATACCATGTAACTCAGCGAACCAATCAACGATTTCTGACCATTGATTTCAATAGGACATCAATAGTAACCGTCCGATCTGAATATGGCATACCGTGACCACCGGCCATACCATCCCTCTAAACCCCCGCAGCGAGCCCCGGTGCCCTGTTCGGCCGACATCTTCCTCCCCATTGCGAAACCTACCGACTCCCTCCTCCTCGCCAAACCCCATCCTCACCACTGCTCTTTGCTTCTTTGCCGGAGAACATTGCCGGGAGGAGGCCTTCAGATCTAGGGTTCTCGATCCAACCCCATCGACGACGACGTTCTCCTGTCGCCCTTCCAGAACTCCCGTCGCCGCTCCAGATCTCACGTCGCCGCTTCAGATTTTCCGTCGCAACTCCTTCGCCCCGTCCCTCCCCTCATTACAGGTAACTTCTTCACTTGGATATCACTTCTGCCCTCTCCTTCAATCTGATTTCTTCACTCATTACATTCAACATTTTGCTGTTAATACCTCTTCTACACACAGATCTACCCCTTCACTCATATCAGGGCAACTCATTATTAGGGCAAGTCATCTCAGCACAGCGGGGTGGGGGTGGGGTGGGGGGTGGGGGTCGGGGTGGGGTTACATTTTACAGTGAGTATACCTCAGTCCCTCTTGACGTTGATATGGGTTTTACATTTCTTGAAGAAGAAACCAAAATGCCTTATTTTCCCCCTTTCCATTGCATGACATATATTATGCAGATTATGAACAACATCTACTTAGTAGATAATATTATAAGAGGCAGTATACTTTTTCATCGCCATTTTTGGGTTGATTAGTGAAAAATATAGCTCTATGAAGTATAAACATCTAAATACATGCTGCCTTTAAAGTCAAACAAGGGATAGTTTTGATGAAGTTTTTTAGTTGTTTAATGTTTGAAAGAGCTTCTCCCACCATCAAGTCCCGTCGAACATAGATCATCGTCGTCCGATTTTTCCATTGTTTTGTATGTCAAACTTTGAATTGATTTTCTTTAAAATTCCGTTATGTACATCTCTGGTTCTTGCTAATTCCATGATTTCATTTCAATTAAATCAAGTTACCGCATGGGATAATCTGCTATTCTCCAAAATTTTCTTTTCATTTTCAAGGGCACTGTTTAATTTCCATCTCCAATGACTCATGTAGTTTGCTATGTGATATATGATCGCATTCAATAACTGGGAAAAATCTGCTATGTGAGCTGCAGTTTTGAAGTTTGTAATCAACTCATGTTTCAATTTAAGACCATGTTCCTCATTTGCTTGGTATTAAATGGTTTATACAACCCACCTGGGGTATTTTCACTATTTTACTCACTTTCATACCAAACTTTTGTCAATGAGCTATTAGAAAGTGACAGTGTGCAGTTTACCGACAAGCCATGATCCGACGATACTAACTTTAACTTTTTATCTCACAGTTCACGCACTTCCAACTTCGCTCATAGTCATTCCAATTCATGCAGACCGCAATTATCAGTTCTTTAATTAGGGACAGTCTTAGGGGTGGTTATGCTTTCACATTTATTTATGGGCCACTTTATTCTTCTTTTTAGTAAATGAGGAAATGTTCTTCTCTAGATTAATTAGGTTAGCTTTCTTCTTCCTCTTCAAGAGTTATTAATAAGAGGTGTTTCCCATAGACAGATTGCACCGTTATAACATAATTTCGACGCGGGCTGTATTGAAAAAACATTCTTCTTACTAACCAAAACTTTATGAAGAACCAATGCAAAACTCGATCAAGATAGATGACCTTTCCAAGCACTTATAGTGGGTTTTGGCCTTTCGGGAAACACGTAGAACTCTGTTTTGAGAAGCCAAGTACTACGATATTTTCTCATTCATTATTTAAGCAATAAAGATATCATTAATGTTATTAGTGTTGTGTTCTGTATGTTCCAAAGTAGGGTCTGAAAATCATGTATAGATATGATTCTTCTTAGGAAAAAAGGATTACTTTTACAAATATTACAGGTTCATTTTGATAGAATGTTCCATCACACTACATGGAATAATTTTAGTGAAGCTAAATTATAAGAACTTATAAGCATGAAAGAAGCCATGTAAAAAATGTTCTCCTGCCATAAAATGGCTGAAATATTATATGGGTCCAGCACATATAGCAGTCATTTTTAAAGTTCCTTATCATTTTGAAATGGACTCCAAGCCCAGCATTACATCATTTTAATTCAGGTAGGGAGTGGGCGAAGCCCGCCGCCGCAGCCCGGGTACTGTCGCTCGGGGCACGCTGCTCCCTCCGTGCACTGTCACTCGTATATATAATATATGTACTATATTAAAAAGATATATGATGACTTTCCAATTAAATAAAAATTCTTGAAAAGAATTCTAGCTGTTGGATCAAGGAAGATCAGATAGATTTGACCGCAAATAGAGTTTTCTTTAAAATTCTCTCCCTCAGGTCTCGCAAAAAAAAAAAACCGGATGCCCCCCGAGCCTCCTCACACTGTCCTACGCCGTCGCCGGCAGAGCCGCCAACCGTCTGACTGGAGCCCACCGGCGGGTTTGCCGGGCCGTGATGAACACATCGGGGGTTGTTCGGCGGCGAGTAGGTAGAACCACTGCCCGCCCCGACGAACCCGCTGGTAGGCGGCGTAGGCATGCGTGAGGAGGCACGGGGCATCCTGTCTTTTGTGTTAGTATTGTTGATGCATTAAATATGGGCGTTTATATTGGCAGCCCCTATATGATTATTTGCAGCCCAATGATAATAGCATCATGACAAAGCAACATTGACAGTCCGATGGATATTGCAATCCAAAATTTATATATATTTTTAGTCATACAACTAAATTTAATTAAGAAAAAAATGTAAAATAATGCCCATAATTATATTCAACCACAAATTTCTATCCATCAACTAAATCCACCAAAACCATATAATAACTGGCACTCTTAAAATGAGATGATTGAGGGCAACCATATAACATTTAATTCTATTAATAAGACCAGATCATCAAGTGAATGTTTTTTAACAGCAAAACTAGGAAGAGTAAAGAAAAAAGATCATTAAAATTTTTTTTGTATAAACTACTGTCAAAAGCAGCTGTAGTGAAGCTGAATTATCTTTTTGTTGCTAAATAAGTGATACCTTCTGACAAGATGAGCTCGACACTGGCGGAGGAAGGGGTGGCCGTCGGAGAGAGAGAAAGAGGGAGAGAGAGAGAGAGTTTGGATTAAGTAAAGAGAAGAAGAGGGAGTAATCCCCTTTCACTTAATTGATCCAAAGATGAAGAGCCCAAAACCAAGGTTTACCCTCTTATAGTGAGGGGTCCATTACAACATTTAAATAAAACTTAATAATAAAACTGAATAGTAAGATTAAGCCTGAATCGCTCGGTTTAGGTTCTTCTCCGCCGTGAGCCACTTCCTGCCGAATCGCCCGGTTCGCCTGTGCCGCGAGCCGCTTCCACCGAACCGCCCGGTTCCGGGCTTCCCGCGCCGCGAGTCACTTTCGGATCACGCGGCATTCACGTGTATACTTGCCACGACGGGTCTTCCGCCTGCAGATCGGTGACAATACTGTCATCTGGAAAATTGGCCTTGTCCTCAAGGCAGTAGTCCGGGACTCCGAAAACTGTCGGCGAAAATCATCCCGAAGGAGCTAGGTAGCGTCGTTGGTATGACGGTGGCGCCATGCGACGTGGATCTCTTCCGGGGTGGCGTCCCCGGGTAAGTGATGTCGATGACCGAGGATAGCCTCGGGGTACAATGGTTTAGAACCAGAATAGTCGAGGTCGGCCAAAATACGGTCCTCGACGGGGTGGTTGCCTATCACCCGCCGAAGCTGCGAGACGTGAAAAATCGAGTAAATGCGACTGTTGTTGGGCAAACAAAAATGGTACGCCACGGCCCCGATGTGGTTTATGATTTCGAAGGGGCAGTAGAAACGCGGTGCCAACTTCGGGCACGACCGCCGCACGACGGTGAGCTGGCGGTATGGGTGGAGCTTGAGAAAGACCTCCTTCACTTGGAAGGAGAGATCCCGACGCTTCCGGTTAGCAAAGGATAACATCTTCGCTTGGACCCGTCAGAGATGGTGCTTCAGACTATTGAGGATGATGTCACGATCCTGAAAATGGTCGACCAAACTGGTCACGTGGCACTCCCCCGGGAGGTGTCGGACCACCGATGGTGGCGGTCGGCCATAAACTGCCTCAAATGGTGATGTATTCGCCGCATGATGATATGCTGTGTTATAAGAGTACTCCGCCCAACACAACCATTTGACCCAAGTGCCTGTCCGCTCGCCGATGAAACAACAAAGATAAGTCTCTAAACACCAGTTGAGCACTTCGGATTGCCCGTCTGACTGCGGGTGATAAGCCGTACTCATACGGAGATGCGTGCCCTGCAGGCGAAAAAAGGAGGTCCAAAAACTGCCGAGGAACAGAGGGTCGCGGTCGCTCACGATGGATCGAGGGAATCCATGTAGGCGCACGATTTTGGCGATGAAACTGTCGTCCACGGTAGTGGCTGTGCAAGGGTGGCAAAGAGGAATGAAGTGTGCATACTTCGTGAGACGGTCCACGACCACCAAAATGCAATCGAACCTGCTCGAACGGGGAAGCCGGGTGATAAAATCCATGGCGATATCCTCCCATATGCGCTCCGGAATCGGGAGGGGATGAAGTAGGCCACTGGGGAACATGGTCTCGTACTTCACTTTTTGACAAGGAAGACAAGCAGCCACGTAGGCCTTAGCCTGGCGGAGCATATGAGGCTAATAAAGGGATGCCGCCAATCGCTGATAGGTGCAAAAAGCACCCGCATGGCCGCCAGACAGAGTGGAGTGGAACTTGTCTAATAAACGCGGTATACTAGATGTGGCGCCGGAAAGCACGAGGCGGCCCCGATAGAATTGGCAGCCTCCAATGAGCGAGTATGGCGGGTGAGCTTCCGGGTTCGCCAAAAGGGCCGTTCGGATGGCCGCAAGGTGGGGGTCCAATTCGACGTTCTGGTGAATGGAAGCCGCGTCGTCCCACACCGACCGAGAAATGACGGCTAGCTCCGGGGCTTGCGGTTGACGAGATAAAGCGTCCGCCGCCCGATTCGCCCTACCGGGGTGGAACTCAATGGTGAAGTCATAACCCAACAATTTGGCCACCCAAAGTTGTTGTGCTGGAGTCGCTATCTTTTGTTGAAGTAGGTAATAAAGACTGTGATGGTCGGTACGGACCGCAAATGGGTGGCCCAAGAGAGAGGGGCGCCAATGCTGGACCGCGTGAACGAGGGCCATGAGTTCATTCTCGTAAGCCGAGCGACTCCGAATGGCCGTCGAGAAGGCGCGTCTGTAGTATGCAATAGGCCTCCCGAATTGCATCAGAAAGGCGCCGACGCCCGTGCCGGAGGCGTCACATTCCACGAGGAAGGGTTGCTGAAAATCCGGCATGGCTAAAACCGACCCTTGAACCAGGGCTGCTTGGAGCGCGACGAAAGCGGCCATGGCGGAGGGTGGCCACGAGAACGGGCCATCCTCTGAGAGCTTCAACAACTGGGAGAGGGGGCGGGCCAACCCGCCGTAGTCTTTGATGAACCGTCGATAGTACCCGGCGAGGCCACGGAACCCGCGAACATCCCGAAGGGACGTGAGTGTCAGCAACTGGAGAACCGCCTGAATCTTGTCTTTATCCATGGCCACGCCGTCGGCCGAGATGGTGTGGCCCAAGTAACTCACTATCATCGTGCCGAAAGTGCACTTCTTGCGGTTGACAGCGAGGTGGTGTTGCCGAAGCGTCAAGAAGGTACGAAGGACATGTTGTAGGTGTTCCTGCCAAGATCGACTAAACACCAAGATGTCATAAAAAACGAGCACATGCTTACGTAGTACCGAAGAAAAGATATCATTCATTGTTGCTTGAAAAGTAGTCGGGGATGAAAGTGAAGGGAATAGATCTTAACTTTCTTCTAATTTAGAGTTAATATATATAAAAAGTCACATCACAAAGATAAAGAAAGAAAAAACAAGCACACAGAAGACACATGAAAATTTATAGTGATTCCCCAAATCTGGGTACATCCACTCTTCTACCACCCTGGTAGGAATCCACTACAGGTTTTTGATCAGGTGCCCTGCCACCACAAGATCTGCTGCAGGTAGATCTAGAGACCCTTTGAGCTTTTGATCAGGAGCCCAAAATCCAATAGGTTTTTGATCAGGTGCCCTATTACCAAGAGTTCACTTTTGAAGGGAGTAATAACCCTGTACACAGGAAAGAGAAAAGAAATGATGTTGTCTTCTCTGTCAATGATCTGAGAGAAGACTAGTGGATTGTTGATGATGTCAAAACTCTCCCTGAGATGTAGAATAGTTCAGGAGTGGAAGCTTTGATTCAGGGTGTAGGCCTTCAAGTTGATGTTGCTCTCCAACAAGCTTTTAGACTGATATTGTATTTTTTGTCTCTTGAAAGTCTGAAGCAGATGATAAAGAAATCTGTGAGAAACCAAGCTATATTGTTCTTCACTGATTGCTAATTGTTATTGTTTCTCTTTCTTCTCTTTTACTGCTTCATCCCTTTCTGTCTTCTGTTCTGTAACAAAATATCATATATATGTCTGAACATGATTCAAACATTTGAATTCACTTTGACTTTAATGGCTGACTCATTTCCGAGAAGGGAAAGAGCATTGGGAGTTAATTAGCTTTTAATCCATATTTAATGCTCCCCTTCAACGGCTATATTCAAATGAGAATATATGGTATTAAATCTGAGAATCATAAAGCCTGCAATTAAGCCTTAATAAATTCTGCCAACTGTAAATCTGTCTGAAAAACTGCACAGGAATCGTTGATCACAATTTTAAAGCTTTCTTCAAACTGGGTTCGGAGATCGTTGAACTCAGCTCGGAGATCGTTGATCTCAGCTCGGAGATCGTTGAGCTGAGTTCAGAGATTTTGAACTGCTTCTGAGTTTTACAGTTTTCTTTGAACTGAGCTCAGAGATCGTTGATCTCCGCTAAGAGATCTTTGAACTGAGTTCAGAGATTTTCTTCCAGCATTTTTCTGATCTTCAAATCTGAACTTCTCTGGAATTTTTCTGAATGAGCAGACCTGGAAATAAACCTATGACCCATGACTATACATTTTGGGTCAATCTAATATTCCTAATAGTGATCCTTACCCAAATCAGAACTAAGGTTCCAACATGGGAGTTGGTAAGCCCGAACTACATAACCAAAAACTCGAAGTGACCGTCATGCGTACAGAAAGCGGTCTTTGGAACATTGTCCGGTCGGACCCGGATTTGATGGTAGCCCGCCCGAAGATCAAGCTTCGTGAAGTAGGCGGCGCCGTGAAGCTCATCCAAGAGCTCCTGAATTACCATAATGAGATACTTATCCGGGACCGTGACTTTGTTGTGCTCTCTGTGGTTGGCACAAAAACACCAACTCCCGTCTTTCTTGTGAACCAATAGGATCGGGATGGAGAACGGGCTAGCGCTGGGTCGAATGAGGTCGCCCAACAACATCTCCCGCATAAGGCATTCGATCTCGTCTTTCTAGGCGTGCCCGTAACGGTAGGGACGAACAGAAACGACCGCCGCACCAGGATGAAGCACAATCAGGTGATCGGTCGGTCGCGCGGGTGGGAGGCCCCGCGACGCGACAAAAATGTCTGGAAAGTCCTCGAGGAGATGCTGAAAATTTGCAGCTAGCTGCAAGGACACAGTTGACTCCGTTTGTAGGGGCCATAGCCAAGCTGAAAAATCCACGTCCTCTACCCGAGTGAGAGCTCAAAAAGAGATCGGTGATCGTAGGAGAGCCGAATCGTCCACCAGACGACAAGGGCTGCCCTTGTGCTGAAAAAACATGGTCATAGCTGCCCAATTCACGCGGACATCCCCCAGGGTTTGAAGCCACGCCACCCCCCAAGATGACGTCTATGCCGCCCAACTCGAACGCATAAAAATTTGTCGTGAGGGGGCACGGTCTCACGGAGAGTCATATTTGAGCATTGCTCCAAGGTCGGCCGCCGACGACCATCACCCAAGCAAGCGAAGAAGTCCGGGGACGACGAGGTATGAAGGGCTAGGTCGCGCGCCAACTGCGCCGAAATGAAGTTATGGCTTGCACCACTATCGATCATCACAATCACGGGGCGGTCAAGAATCACTCAGACCATCTTCATCGCCCGTGGTCCGGTAAGGTCTTCCACATAATAGAATGAGAGATCCAACACATTGAAGGCCGCACCGTCGGCCGCCGGTGGGATGTCATCATCATGTATGCCGAGGTCGTCGAAGTCGGGCGTAGTGATTTCGGGATCATAATCGCCGAAGAGTGCGTGAAACTCTTTTACCGCACAGACATGGTGCGGGGAATAGGGTTGGCGACAACAGAAACACAATCCCTTGCGGCGAAGTTCGTTGTAGTCGTTATTGGAGAAACGGTGGTGGTGGGGGGGGGGGGGGGGGGGGGGGGGGCGTCAGCTCGCCCCGGGCGAACGCCCCCAACCGGCGGTGGCCATTGGGCCATGTCATAGGTGGGCTGCAAGCGGTGACAAAATGTTCGCTGTACTGAGGGGGGCGGTGACCAAGATCAGCTTCTACCGCACGGGCAAGCTCCAAAGCCTCAGAGACCATCCGAGGGTGATGTGTTCGGATGCGGGAGTGGATAGTGGTCAACAGCCTTTGAAGGAAGAACCCCAAGTAGTGGTCGGGCGGAAATCCCTGAACTTGCGTCACAAGCGCTACAAACTCATCAATGTAACTATCCAAGTCGGCCGTTTGGCGGGCATTGCAGAGGCCCTCTATGGAGAAGCCGGTGTGATGCGAATCATAGCGACTTATCATTTCTTGCTTGAACTCGTTTCACGAGATCGCGGGCTAAACTTGGCGGAGCCAACACACCCAATGGAGGTCTGAGCCATCGAGACCTACTACGGCCGTGCCAACTCGATTCGGCGACGGGGTGAGGTGAAGGTCGAAGAACTGCTCCGCGCGCGCGATCCAGCTAATGGGATCCACGCCGGAGGAGGGAATGCCCAAGTTCAGAGCGGAACCCCCGGGCGGAGGTGCGGGGGCTGTGGGAAGCAAATGCGGCGGCATCCCCAAAATGGAGGCCGTTTTGGTCGAGGAAGTTGATCCCGTCGGTGGGTTGTGGGCGGCCGGTGACATGATGGCGTCCAGTCGGCCGAGGAGGAGAGCTTGACTGGCGAGGATCGCGTCGACGGAGGAATATAGGGTGTCCAGGCAGTCGTCGTGGCGGTCGAGCCTGGCGCGGGTGTCGTCCGTACTGTCGAGGGCTTCGGCGGCTTGGAGGTGCGTGTTCGGGGCCATCGGGAAGAACGAGAGTTGAGCGAGGATTTCCGGCGGCACTAGGGCGGGCGGAGCTGGAGGTCGGACCAATTGATACCTTCTCACAAGATGAGCTCGGCATTGGCGAAGGAAGGGGCGGCCGTCGGAGAGAGAGAGCAAGGGAGAGAGAGAGAGAGAGTTAGGATTAGGGAAAGAGAAGAAGAGGGAGTAGCCCCCTTTTACCCCAAAGCCAAGGTTTACCCTCTTATAGTGAGGGGTCAATTACAACATTTAAATGAAACTTAAACTTAATAATAAAACTGAATAGTAAGATTTAGCCTGAACCGCACGGTTCAGGTTCTCCTCCGCCGTGAGCCACTTCCGCCAAACCTCCCGGTTCGCCCGCGCCGCGAGCCGCTTCCGCCCGGTTCCGTGCTTCCTGCGGCACGAGTCACTTCCAGCTCACGCGGCCTTCGCGTCTTCAGCCAGCTGATCAGTAGCAATAAGTTTAGTAAGAAAGCTGACCAATGCATATAATGTTTCTTAAGCTTAAAAAAACTCCTGATAGCATCCCCGTCGTCCCGCGAATCCTCCAATAGCATGGGCGGTGAAGCGCGACGAGTGGGCCACCATCAAGATCCAGGCGGACCACGGTGATCGCCACTCAGATCTGCACGGGCCGCTGCTCATTTGAAACATGCGAAAGCATTCATGGCTATGTTGTTAAAATCGGATTGGAGTGATGTCGCCTTGATGAACTCAGTGCTTCTTATGTACTTGAGTTTAGTTCAGACATTGCCGGCGTCTTCTTCATGATAATGATCACTTGGGCGAACATGATGAGTTTTATACTGGAACTGGCACACCTTACTGAAGCGCTGCACTTATTTTCCCTAATGACAGCCTGCAGCATCAATGGCAATGGTTTTTTTGGCATTTTGCACTCCGGATGTATTTTATTTTCGTACTTTGCATCCTGAATTTTTAAAATTAGCATCTTGCACTTCTAATTACAGTTTTTTGGTATTTGTACCCCAATGCTGAAATTTTAGGGGTATTTAGATCAGAGCACCACCCAAAATACTCATTTTGACACTTCCAAATAGCTAAAATAATGTTGTTCGGGACGCAAAGTGTCAAAATGAGCATTTTGGGTGTTGCCCGAACCTAAATACCCCTGAAATTTCAGCTTTGTGGTGCAAAATGCCAAAAATCTATAATTAAGGGGTGCAAAGTGCCAATTCTAAAAATTCAGAGTGCAAAATGCCAAAATACTCATTTTGACACTTTTGCAAATAGCTAAAATAATATTGTTCGGGATGTTCACCCGGACCTAAATGCCCCTGAAATTTCAGCCCTGTGGTGCAAAGTGTCAAAAATCTATAATTAAGGGGTTCAAAGTGCCAATTCTAAAAATTCAGAGTGCAAAATGTCAAAATAGAATAATTCGGAGGTGCATAGTGCTAAAAAACCCAATGACAATACAGTCATAATGGTAAGTGTCATCGCAACATGCAAAGTTGGCTGTCCATGGCCGAATCCTAGCCCTAGGATTTGGATTGGAGCTTCCAGTTTCAAATGCTCCAATAAGAATGTATTCGAGTTGCGGATGTTCATGGCCAGCCTGGATGCTGTTTAAATAGATCACTGATAAGAGCCTGTCATGGACTACGATGATGTTTGGGAATGCATATAATGGGAAACATAGGGATGAGAAGAGAAGAACCTTTTGATCTTCATTCAGTTATCTGGTGTCTTCCAGGGAGCTTGCTAGTCTTCTACTGTGCAAACAACTCCTTGCTCATAGCTTCAAAGAGTAAAATGTTATTATTTTTTTTAATTTTTATTTGGCCTGCACTTAACAAGTTTGCTTGCACGTAAAAATTTATGGTTTGTACATAATTATGATTTGCAAGTAGTCAAAATTAATTTACACTTAAAATTACTATAAATAATTCAACATTGAAAAAACTTATAATAATTTAGGCTCCGTTTGCGGGGACTTCTTTTCACCGGTTAAGAAGTTACGACCGCATGAACCAGACCTTAATTACGGTCTGATTCGTGCAGTCGTAACCACTTGACCGGTGAAAATAAGTCCCCCAAAGGCCCAAACAGAGCCTTACTCTGTTTGAATCTTTTTGATTTAAAGAAATACACTTTTTATATATATATTTATAAATTTTATCAATTGTTGCACATAATTTAGTTTAAAATAACGTAAAATTAAATCTGTATAAAGTATAGACTAGTGAATATGGAAATTTTTTTGATACGCACAGTGTACAAGATTTCCCGTGCGCCAATAAATAAGCCCAAAGAGCTGGCCCCACCTTTTCGTCGACTCCAGCTCAGGAATTTTTTTGTCGCGCCGATTTCTCCCGCTCCTTCTTCCTAGTAACCCAGGAAGCATTGCTGCCTCAGAAAAATCGGGCTTTTGGCTGTAGGAACCCTATCCCCGTCGGCCATTCTCGCCCTTTCGAGCTCCTCATTCTCCACGTCGACCTGCCTCTCAGTCGTTCGCACGCTGCCTACTGCATTCAGCTGGAGGAAACCATGGATCCAGTTGTTGGAACTTCTGAACATCTCCGCCAAACCAGGTTCAGCTAGAGGAAACCATGGATCCAGTTGTTGAAACTTCTGAACATCTCCTGCTAAGAACAAAGGTGAACTTATTTCTGAATTTTGTTGTGCTTTTTTGAGTGGAGAATAAATTTCCGGTTGGACTTATACTATTATATGCATCTGATGGGTTACATCCGGTCGGTTTTAACATCCGGTTGGACTTGTCCCAGTTAATAAAAAAACAGTAGACATGAGATGTAGTATTCTTATATGGTTCAGTTTTTATGAGAAGAGCCTTGACAATATTTATTATGTTTATGTTAGTTGCATTGACTGTAAGCTTCAGATGACTAATTAAAAATGGCATATGCTACAAATGTAGTTCAAGCATTCTAAAATTTAAGTTGACACTTAAATTTTGCCCAAAAGTGTCAGATTTCTCAATATATAATCATGAAAATACTAACAACAACAATCATAAACCCAAAAGCACTCAACAGTTCTAATAAGCAGCAGTTCTATTCAACAATAACAAATTGGCATCAGTTCGAATCAGTTTATATACCCAATAAACAAATAAGATATACTATTGTCAGTTTATATACTATTGTAGTTCAAGCACAATTCCAACCAGTAATAAAATGAGATTAATAGTACTCAGCATCAGTTTATATACTATTGTAGTTCAAGCACAATTCACATATATTGTTCACAAATTAATTCACAGTGTCAGTTTATATACTATTGTTCACAAATATACTATTGTCAATTTATCAACAGTCATTGTGTTCATTCCTTCCCTGCAACAAGAAAACATCGGATTAAATCACATGCTATTTGGGTTCTAAATGCCGGCATTTGGATTTGCCAATCCTTGTGCTTGCTCCAACAGATGACCTCCCTAGATGCAATCCTCTCCATGTATTTCATCACAAAAACTCCACAGTCGTCGGCAGCATTCACCATTGTGATGGGCCAGTCGTCCATATTATCTGGAAGTGCATCTCTCCTTGACTCGTAAAGCCCAACTACATGCACAAATATAAAGGGGAATTAGACGAAAATATTTCAACTTAAAGGTAACAAGTCCTAGTTACACAATATACCACATCTCGTAAATTATGTCCGTGTGTCTTATTTCGCATTGAGTCGTAAAAATGCCAAGTTTCTCGTTTCAAATTGCACACTAGAAGTGTCCAATGGCTTCGGTTCTTGATGAAAACTAGCATCAGTATTATATCGGCTGCTTGCACATTTGCTGCCGTGAGATGTTCAAGCAGAATTTCACTATTTTTTGCACCAGTACTTTTTCGATATTGTAAAATCAAAGGACCCTAATCAAATCATTACGTAAATGAAATTATCTACTATATTGATCTATAATTATTGTAAGTTTGAATGCCCAGAAGTTTGGAGAAACGTAAATAAAATTGAACCACTCTAACGGTGATGTGCTCCTTCGGCTGCTCAAAACAACTGCAAAGACGTCCAAGTGTGAACCACTTAGCCATCCCTTATTCAGCAAGTCATCAATACAGGAACGTGTCAAAACAGTATTCCCACTTTCTATTACAACAGTGCCACTACATAATAAAATAAATCAGTAATATTAAATAACAAGCTAATGATTTCTAATTTGTATTAATACAATGATGTCAATGCATTAATAATAATCTCAGGGGAAATTGCCTGTATGTTGATTCAATCAAATCCAGGTCGGCCTCGGAGAGATGTATCCGACCATGGAAAGACATTTCTTTCCCACTCTTTTTCTTCGAAGTGTACACCTCCCCTCTTAGGACCCCTCTTAACCTTCTTGCCCTTCTTAACAATGATACCAATTTTTGGGGACGGAGCATACTCTTCGACAACTAAAACTTTAGCGGATGACTGTTGTAGATGGGAGGGTGATGCTTTGGAGGGGGTGAGATCAGAAGGAGGATCAGATGCGGGTGGCGTGGATGGAATGTGATCCTTTGCATGCGAGATTGAATTTATAAGGCCAACTATAAATTCAAATTTTTCTTCGCAGAAGGAACGTAGCTGCCTAATTTCTTCCTTGAGATTACTAACTTCTCGGGAGATGAACCTCTTCATCTCCCTATCTGTCTTCCTCTCTCTTTCTTCTTTCACTATCTCCTCTTTTTTTGTTCATCCTTAGCTCCCCTCCTCTTTTTATTTTTTTCTTTTCTTTCACTCCCTTAGCTGCCTCAAATGAGGACTCCACCTCATCATCTCCTATAAGGTTTTGCTCTTCCTCGGAAATATTTAAAAAACTTGCACAAATCTATAATTAACAAAATAGATTATAAATTCATCTAAATAAGCATATCAAAAAAAATATTAAATAGAACTAACCTCCTTCTTCGGCCACAACCTCGATGATAACTGTGTACAAAACTTGTAGCTGAAGCTGGCCTTCGCAGACCAACGACATATATGGGGGCTCAGCAATGCATCTGCAGGAACCTGTAACTTCGAGTGCTCAAGCAGCCAAACCTACATGAAAAGGTTTAAGTTAGTCGAAATGTATTTAAAAATGGACATGAAAATTAAAACCAAAAAATTACTTACCACCAAAATATTAGAACAACCTTCAAGATAGCCTAAGCTTGAAGGTTCTTCCCTTGAGCAGCTTAGATTATGTAGGGGGGTAAGCTGTGCATTCAGAAATCCGTGGATAGCCTTGACCCAATTATATCTCCTGAAGTCCTCCAAATCACCAATTTGTTGAAGGCATTCAGGAACTGTGAGGGACTTAAGTGGGAAAAAAATTTAGCTAAAGCAAATTTCACAAGGGCATCGACCCTTCTCTGCTCCAAATCTTCTGACTCTGCTTCATTAGCTAGCTGGTTCAACTCAGCGACTATGTCGCTTTGTTTCACCTCGGAGTATGGGGCTCTATGAAAATGAAAGTCCTCTCCCCTATTAGGTAGCCCTAAAATGAGAGCAACCTCGTTGGCAGTAAATTTGATGTAGTATTGACTAAGAAGAAACGCGGTCTTATCAGGCCTATAGAGTCTAAGAAGCCTATACAGGATAGGAATGTTCTGAGGAACATCTGGGATTGAAAATAACTGTAGCAGGCCAGCTTCCCTGAGCACGTCTAAAGAGTGCTCTGATAGCAATTTTAGTATGGGCTATGCATATATCTTGAAAGTTGATATAGCACACCTGCTGTTCAGATACGTCCCAGTACAGTGACCATGCATCTATTACAGTAAAGTGTAAGAAAATAAAGAAGAGCAGGGAAATCCACCTGGAGGAAACCCTGACCATGAGAATATACGGTCGGATTGTAGCTACCTGAACATAAAAAAATTTATGTACTGTAAAAGATGCTTCTGATATGGATCCGACCACATTTACCTATTTAGAACCCTAAAAAACGTATATCCTGTTGGATATCCAAATCACGAACACCAAAAATTATGTTGCATAATTCACAAGCTTCTAACAAAGTATAATGACTATTTAAACACAAAACAAAGGGAAAAAATGTACTATAAAAGCTGCTTCTGACTACCTAGTGTCTAAGTAAAATCATCCAACAGGATTTACCTATTTATAACCCTAATAATAAAGGATATCCGGCCGGATATTAAAATCACGAACACAAAAAAATTTGTTGCATAAGCCATACGTTTCTTCCAGAGTATAATGTCTATCTAAACTAAGAATAAATGGGAAAAATATGAAGAAACATATATCCATCAAACTAATATATACCGTTGTTAGGAAGGAGGATTGCAGTCGCCGAAATGGAATGCTCTCTGCCGAAATGTGATCGCCGTGTTTGCCGAGTTCCCTGATTTCCTGGAGCTTTAGGATGGTCGCCGCGGGGATTAGGTCTGGGGGTTTTCCGGGAGCGTTACGATGGTCGCCTTCCGCCGTTTAGGTCGGTTCGTCGTCCGGCGTTTTTCTGAGCTGGAGTCGGCAAAAAGAAGGTGGGGCCAGCTCTTTGGGCCTATTTATTGGCGCACGGGAAATCTTGTACGCTAGGCGTACCAAAATTTTTTCCCCCATTTGGGCCCCCCTGTTAAATTTTTTTTTTGAAAATTTGAATCCATTTTTTAATATTGTCAAATGACATAAATTTTAGTAGTGAAATAAAAATTTCAATCAAAGTTTATTTAGTAAATTAGTTTTATTTGGATACATATTAACGAAGGTTCATCTCGGTTCATTTGGTTGACACGATTTAAAAGTTGATTTTTTTTCTTAATAGAATAAGGCTCTATTTGATGTGACATTTTTTGCTGAGGCAGCGTGTCCAAAAAGCCCATCGGGCCGGGCTGGGATCGGGCCCGAGCATCTTGCCAATCGGGCACGGATTAAGCCGAGCCGGGCCGGGCTCGGTCCCCCTCTCAAAGGGGGGCTTGTAAGGTCATTCAGGTCTGCCCGGGCCGGCCTGATTTCCTGTAGGCGGGATTAAAATCCCGCCTAACAATTGGAAATCCTGCCACTGTGATTTCATATTGGAAATCCCTCAGTTGGTGGGATTTCCCACAAGCAGGTGGGATTTCCTGATGGAAATCACGCCTGTTGGTGGCATTTCCAAAGAAATCCTGCCAAGAGGCGGGATTTCCTGCCGGCCTGGGTGCCGGGCCCAGGCTAGGCCCAGTGCCCGAGCTTTTCCAGGCCTGGGCTGGGCTACTGGTTGAAACGGGGGCCCTGTAAGGCCCCCAAGCCCGGCCTAGGTCGGGCCTCACCGGGCCCGGGCCGGCATTTTTGGCCTGGTCTTTTTGAACATAACTATGCTCAGGTGAGTTTGTACAAAAATACCGTCATTATAGATTGTGTCTTTGACATTTCATAAAAAGATGTGGAAACATAAAGCTGATGAAGTTTTTTTAGGCGTGATTGGATGATCACGAACGATGATTCATAATCACTATTTTCACAACCGCCACAACGGCGCCAAACGGACCGTAGTTTGAAAATTTTAATTTTGCTATTTATATATGCAAAATTAGAATTATATAGTTTTCACTTTTGTATGAGCGCATGAATTCATTCACCTTGAGTATTTAGAATTAAATACTATTACCTTGAATCTTATGAGAATATGAGATCTTCAAAAATTTTCTTAATAATTATTTCTGTAGAATTATCTTCTTTATAAAACTCGTGATTCTTTATCTAAGATACTATAAAAAGAGCAGCTTGGTGCACAAAGCATCCCTGGATAGCTGAGGGACTAGGGAAAGGTGGTCCCAACCCCAAGGATAAAATGTAGGCAAATCTTGCATTTTTGCAAGAGGCTGATTCCAGAACTCAAACTCATTACATCAATGTCACACAACAACTCAATTAGTGCTCCAAGACTCCCCTTCTTTATCTATATACAATATAATATATTAATTTTTTTTAGGGTATTATGGTGTAATGGAGGAGGATCATGGGGTTACACTAATTAGCCATTGGATTTATTATCAACTTAATAAATTATTAAATAAAAATAAATTATTTATTGAAGTAATATTTTAGTTGATAGGATGGAATGAAAGTTCACAAATGGTTACATGCAAGGTGTCAATTTTTTTGTTATAAGAAATGAAAAAATAATAAGGCTAAACAATCCCTATTTGCATATAGAAAGTAAATGCATGAGATGACCTAAACAACAAAGAACAAAGAATATCACATAATGATCATATTACCCATTGTAGGGCTCATTTGGTATTGCGTTTTTGCTCCATTTCATTTTGTCAAAACGCCAAGAGGGAGAAATTTCCATTTGTTTTTGTGCTGTAAGTTAGAAACGCCGAGCGTTTCTCCCGGTTCTAAATTCTGCGGGACGAAACACAGGCGTGAACCTCTAGTTTGCTGCGTCTTGGGGGAGGAAAATTTTGCTGTGCTCCGCCGCCGGTTTGCCCGTATTTGCTTTACCGGGAGGAAAATTTTGCCCTGAAGTGGAGGTAGGTTTGTTGGGGTGCGGGAGACGGAGGCCGAGGAAATTCCTTTTTCTGCTCAGCGCATTGGAAGATGCAGCGACGGTGATGCTGCCGCCGTGCAGGGCCATCACGCCGGCCGACTGTTCGATGCAAAGGAGCAATGGGTGTTGGGAAGAAGCAAGGAGTATGTATTGCTTGCGGTTTCCTAATCTTGTCGGAAGGATGAAAGCGTAGCCGCCATGGCGCTAATTCAGCCACAAGAGGGGACGGTGCACGGCGGAGGCAAGGCGGAGCACGGTGACAGTGGCTGGGCGGAGGAGCTTTTATAATTTTGTATAGGTCTATGGTTTTAACAGTAACATTCATTTTAATAAAAAAATAATTTATATATATATATATATATATTAGAATGTATATATATAAATATTAATATATATATATATTAGAAAAAATAATTTAAAAAATTATAAAAAAATTTATTTACAAAACGCCACCGCTGTTTTACCAAACGGTTCTTTGTTTTGAACAGCTCTGCAAACACAGACTATCCAAACAGATCTCCATTTCCAGCATCCAGTTTTCAACAGCTCCCTTTACAAACCTGCCTTTACAACAGCTCCTTTTACAACCGCAACCGCTCTACCAAATGAAGCAGTAGTCATCAAGATAGAGATGTGATGAGAGGGTTCCTTCGAACACCCATGGCAATGGCCAAACCACTATATTTTACCAGAACATGCAACTTACAACTGTAGGGACAGAGCCAAAAACCTTTTTAGGGGGGGGGGCACAAAATTTTAATGAAGTCTAAAAAGATACCCTAATAAGAAATACAATTTAAAACATAAATATTAAAGTAAAATAATAAGTGTAAAGAAAATACCAATCATTATAGTTGTCCTCGTCGACTCTTCAAAATATAAGAACACTTCAAAACATAAGATCACCGCACACTTTTCCAAGGAAACATGAAATTTCTGGTGATATTGTTGTTTCCAGCATAACAATGAAGTTGGTGAGCAAAAAATGAATATAATATGCTGATGAATTCTCCTTCATAATGAGTGCTTTGAGACCATTAAACTCTCCTCTCATATTACTACCACCATCATAACCTTGTCCACGCAATTTTGAAATACATAAATTATGGTTAGAGAAGAATCCTTCTAATGCTGCTTTCAACGAAACTGATGATGTATCTGAAATATGTACAATATCAAGAAAGCGCTCAATCACTTGACCTTGTTTATCAACATAGCGTACTACAATAGCCATCTGCTCTTTTGTTGATATATCTCGTGACTCATCAATAAGTACAGGAAAAAAGAATCTCCAATATCTCTAATAATCAAATTTATTGTCTAATTAGTAACCATTGCATTGATAATATCTTTTTGAATATCTGATGCAGTACGCATATTATTTTCAGGAGCTTTTTCTAAAATTACATGATTAATTTTCTCATTATGATCACCAAGAAATCGTAAAAACTCAAGAAAATCCCCTTGATTAGATGACTTTTCTGACTCATCATTCCCATGAAATTCCAAGCCCTGTCTAATCAAAAATCCAATGCAATCCATGGTTGCTGTCAATCAGGTTCTATAATCTTTTTTGTTTTGATCTATTTGTCTTTGAAAACTGACTTCAAGTTGTTGTCTTGAATTCATTAAATTATTGCATTTCATTGCAGCTTCATTATGAATGTTATTCGAACTTCCAATGTGTCGATAATGCATTTTTTTAATTTTTAAATCCTTCAGTGACAAAAAATATCACCTACTGATTGTTGTCCCATAGCTGGCTTAAAGAGATAACAAAATAGACAGAATGCATCATCTTTTTCTATGCTATACTCCAACCATGAAGGGAATTGCTCAAATCAAGCGGCGTTAAACCTTCTTTCTTTTTGATGAAATTTTGTTTTCGGAAATATATGATTTCGAAGTTGATGAGGTCCTTTTAACAAATAATAACGCCTAATCTCATCACATTGTTCAACGGGATAATCCGAAATACGAATCCGAGAACAAGGATCTGACGGAAGATCTGTCATATCAATTTAAGTCCGACTACGTTTATTACTTAATTGTAACTCATAAACTTTGATGCTGACATTACTTGAAGAGACTGATTTTTCAACTAACTTAAAATACTTAAGCATTGCTGTTAAAAAAATTATATTTCATCAAAAAATGAACTATAATGATTCCTGAAAGTGATGATGAAGGGAAAAGAGAGACCTGGATGACCGGATGGCTTGATCAGCAGTTGCACCTTGCAAGAATCAACATTACAAATCAATTTCAGCTCCAATCCACCGATCGGTGATCGATTCATCAAGATTCTATCCAAAAGAAACACAACATTATAATTTACAAATCAATTTGAAGGTAGAAACACAGAACTTCACAAATCACAAATTCACAATATGAGGGGAAATAAGGTTTTCAGTTTTTCACCTTCACCATTCTTCCTTCCAATAGCCAGTGAGTAACAGGAAAATAGGAAATGCTGGTACGTGCCTGGAACTCTGGAAGGCTTGAATGGTCGGAGAAACTATCAAGAACGTACGGACGCTGGATGGAAATGCCTGAGAAGACAAGCACAACAATCGTCGGAGAAGAGGCGCAAGTGGGCAACAATCGCCGGAGAAGACGAGAGAAGGAGATCGGGGACTTAGGGTTTTCAGCATTTGGTTTATGCAATAAAAATATATAAAAAACTAATGCACACTATAGACAGCGGTTTTTAAAAAACCGCTATCTACGCTTGAATAGACAGCGGTTTTTATATAAACCGTTGTCTATTCTAGAGTTCAGGATAGAATAGACAGCGGTTTATATAAAAACACTGTCTATTCGAGAATAGACATCGGTTTTTATATAAACCGCTGTCTATTCTAGAGTTCAGGATAGAATAGACAGCGGTTTATATAAAAACCGTTGTCTATGCTCGAATAGAAAGCGGTTTTTATATAAACCGCCGTCTATTCCCATATTTTAAAAAAAAAAGCCGCCCAGCGCCAAAGACGGGCAAATAGCCTTAAAAAAATTATATATATATTTAAAATTTCAGGGGGGGGGGCACATGCCCCCTGACCCTTATTTAAATCCGCCAGTGTACAACTGCCAATCCTGAGAATATAATGAAGTTAATGAAGGACATTGTTATAAGCAAATCATTATGGGCTACTAGCATCTAAAAAAACCTGTTTTTTTCCCCTTAAAAAATTATAAAACGCCACCGCTGTTTTACCAAACGGTTCTTTGTTTTGAACAGCTCTGCAAACACAGACTATCCAAACAGATCTCCATTTCCAGCATCCAGTTTTCAACAGCTCCCTTTACAAACCTGCCTTTACAACAGCTCCTTTTACAACCGCAACCGCTCTACCAAATGAAGCAGTAGTCATCAAGATAGAGATGTGATGAGAGGGTTCCTTCGAACACCCATGGCAAGGGCCAAACCACTATATTTTACCAGAACATGCAACTTACAACTGTAGGGACAGAGCCAAAAACCTTTTTAGGGGGGGGGGCACAAAATTTTAATGAAGTCTAAAAAGATACCCTAATAAGAAATACAATTTAAAACATAAATATTAAAGTAAAAATAATAAGTGTAAAGAAAATACCAATCATTATAGTTGTCCTCGTCGACTCTTCAAAATATAAGAACACTTCAAAACATAAGATCACCGCACACTTTTCCAAGAAAACATGAAATTTCTGGTGATATTGTTGTTTCCAGCATAACAATGAAGTTGGTGAGCAAAAAATGAATATAATATGCTGATGAATTCTCCTTCATAATGAGTGCTTTGAGACCATTAAACTCTCCTCTCATATTACTACCACCATCATAACCTTGTCCACGCAATTTTGAAATACATAAATTATGGTTAGAGAAGAATCCTTCTAATGCTGCTTTCAACGAAACTGATGATGTATCTGAAATATGTACAATATCAAGAAAGCGCTCAATCACTTGACCTTGTTTTTCAACATAGCGTACTACAATAGCCATCTGCTCTTTTGTTGATATATCTCGTGACTCATCAATAAGTACAGGAAAAAAGAATCTCCAATATCTCTAATAATCAAATTTATTGTCTTAGTAACCATTGCATTGATAATATCTTTTTGAATATCTGATGCAGTACGCATATTATTTTCAGGAGCTTTTTCTAAAATTACATGATTAATTTCCTCATTATGATCACCAAGAAATCGTAAAAACTCAAGAAAATCCCCTTGATTAGATGACTTTTCTGACTCATCATTCCCATGAAATTCCAAGCCCTGTCTAATCAAAAATCCAATGCAATCCATGGTTGCTGTCAATCAGGTTCTATAATCTTTTTTGTTTTGATCTATTTGTCTTTGAAAACTGACTTCAAGTTGTTGTCTTGAATTCATTAAATTATTGCATTTCATTGCAGCTTCATTATGAATGTTATTCGAACTTCCAATGTGTCGATAATGCATTTTTCCAATTTTTAAATCCTTCAGTGACAAAAAATATCACCTACTGATTGTTGTCCCATAGCTGGCTTAAAGAGATAACAAAATAGACAGAATGCATCATCTTTTTCTATGCTATACTCCAACCATGAAGGGAATTGCTCAAATCAAGCGGCGTTAAACCTTCTTTCTTTTTGATGAAATTTTGTTTTCGGAAATATATGATTTCGAAGTTGATGAGGTCCTTTTAACAAATAATAACGCCTAATCTCATCACATTGTTCAACGGGATAATCTGAAATACGAATCCGAGAACAAGGATCTGACGGAAGATCTGTCATATCAATTTAAGTCCGACTACGTTTATTACTTAATTGTAACTCATAAACTTTGATGCTGACATTACTTGAAGAGACTGATTTTTTAACTAACTTAAAATACTTAAGCATTGCTGTTAAAAAAATTATATTTCATCAAAAAATGAACTATAATGATTCCTGAAAGTGATGATGAAGGGAAAAGAGAGACCTGGATGACCGGATGGCTTGATCAGCAGTTGCACCTTGCAAGAATCAACATTACAAATCAATTTCAGCTCCAATCCACCGATCGGTGATCGATTCATCAAGATTCTATCCAAAAGAAACACAACATTATAATTTACAAATCAATTTGAAGGTAGAAACACAGAACTTCACAAATCACAAATTCACAATATGAGGGGAAATAAGGTTTTCAGTTTTTCACCTTCACCATTCTTCCTTCCAATAGCCAGTGAGTAACAGGAAAATAGGAAATGCTGGTACGTGCCTGGAACTCTGGAAGGCTTGAATGGTCGGAGAAACTATCAAGAACGTACGGACGCTGGATGGAAATGCCTGAGAAGACAAGCACAACAATCGTCGGAGAAGAGGCGCAAGTGGGCAACAATCGCCGGAGAAGACGAGAGAAGGAGATCGGGGACTTAGGGTTTTCAGCATTTGGTTTATGCAATAAAAATATATAAAAAACTAATGCACACTATAGACAGCGGTTTTTAAAAAACCGCTATCTACGCTTGAATAGACAGCGGTTTTTATATAAACCGTTGTCTATTCTAGAGTTCAGGATAGAATAGACAGCGGTTTATATAAAAACGCTGTCTATTCGAGAATAGACATCGGTTTTTATATAAACCGCTGTCTATTCTAGAGTTCAGGATAGAATAGACAGCGGTTTATATAAAAACCGTTGTCTATGCTCGAATAGAAAGCGGTTTTTATATAAACCGCCGTCTATTCCCATATTTAAAAAAAAAAAAGCCGCCCAGCGCCAAAGACGGGCAAATAGCCTTAAAAAAATTATATATATATTTAAAATTTCAGGGGGGGGGGGGCACATGCCCCCTGACCCTTATTTAAATCCTCCAGTGTACAACTGCCAATCCTGAGAATATAATGAAGTTAATGAAGGACATTGTTATAAGCAAATCATTATGGGCTACTAGCATCTAAAAAACCTGTTTTTTCCCCTTAAAAAATTATAAAACGCCACCGCTGTTTTACCAAACGGTTCTTTGTTTTGAACAGCTCTGCAAACACAGACTATCCAAACAGATCTCCATTTCCAGCATCCAGTTTTCAACAGCTCCCTTTACAAACCTGCCTTTACAACAGCTCCTTTTACAACCGCAACCGCTCTACCAAATGAAGCAGTAGTCATCAAGAAAGAGATGTGATGAGAGGGTTCCTTCGAACACCCATGGCAAGGGCCAAACCACTATATTTTACCAGAACATGCAACTTACAACTGTAGGGACAGAGCCAAAAACCTTTTTAGGGGGGGGGGGGCACAAAATTTTAATGAAGTCTAAAAAGATACCCTAATAAGAAATACAATTTAAAACATAAATATTAAAGTAAAATAATAAGTGTAAAGAAAATACCAATCATTATAGTTGTCCTCGTCGACTCTTCAAAATATAAGAACACTTCAAAACATAAGATCACCGCACACTTTTCCAAGAAAACATGAAATTTCTGGTGATATTGTTGTTTCCAGCATAACAATGAAGTTGGTGAGCAAAAAATGAATATAATATGCTGATGAATTCTCCTTCATAATGAGTGCTTTGAGACCATTAAACTCTCCTCTCATATTACTACCACCATCATAACCTTGTCCACACAATTTTGAAATACATAAATTATGGTTAGAGAAGAATCCTTCTAATGCTGCTTTCAACGAAACTTATGATGTATCTGAAATATGTACAATATCAAGAAAGCGCTCAATCACTTGACCTTGTTTATCAACATAGCGTACTACAATAGCCATCTGCTCTTTTGTTGATATATCTCGTGACTCATCAATAAGTACAGGAAAAAAGAATCTCCAATATCTCTAATAATCAAATTTATTGTCTTAGTAACCATTGCATTGATAATATCTTTTTGAATATCTGATGCAGTACGCATATTATTTTCAGGAGCTTTTTCTAAAATTACATGATTAATTTCCTCATTATGATCACCAAGAAATCGTAAAAACTCAAGAAAATCCCCTTGATTAGATGACTTTTCTGACTCATCATTCCCATGAAATTCCAAGCCCTGTCTAATCAAAAATCCAATGCAATCCATGGTTGCTGTCAATCAGGTTCTATAATCTTTTTTGTTTTGATCTATTTGTCTTTGAAAACTGACTTCAAGTTGTTGTCTTGAATTCATTAAATTATTGCATTTCATTGCAGCTTCATTATGAATGTTATTCGAACTTCCAATGTGTCGATAATGCATTTTTCCAATTTTTAAATCCTTCAGTGACAAAAAATATCACCTACTGATTGTTGTCCCATAGCTGGCTTAAAGAGATAACAAAATAGACAGAATGCATCATCTTTTTCTATGCTATACTCCAACCATGAAGGGAATTGCTCAAATCAAGCGGCGTTAAACCTTCTTTCTTTTTGATGAAATTTTGTTTTCGGAAATATATGATTTCGAAGTTGATGAGGTCCTTTTAACAAATAATAACGCCTAATCTCATCACATTGTTCAACGGGATAATCCGAAATACGAATCCGAGAACAAGGATCTGACGGAAGATCTGTCATATCAATTTAAGTCCGACTACGTTTATTACTTAATTGTAACTCATAAACTTTGATGCTGACATTACTTGAAGAGACTGATTTTTCAACTAACTTAAAATACTTAAGCATTGCTGTTAAAAAAATTATATTTCATCAAAAAATGAACTATAATGATTCCTGAAAGTGATGATGAAGGGAAAAGAGAGACCTGGATGAGCGGATGGCTTGATCAGCAGTTGCACCTTGCAAGAATCAACATTACAAATCAATTTCAGCTCCAATCCACCGATCGGTGATCGATTCATCAAGATTCTATCCAAAAGAAACACAACATTATAATTTACAAATCAATTTGAAGGTAGAAACACAGAACTTCACAAATCACAAATTCACAATATGAGGGGAAATAAGGTTTTCAGTTTTTCACCTTCACCATTCTTCCTTCCAATAGCCAGTGAGTAACAGGAAAATAGGAAATGCTGGTACGTGCCTGGAACTCTGGAAGGCTTGAATGGTCGGAGAAACTATCAAGAACGTACGGACGCTGGATGGAAATGCCTGAGAAGACAAGCACAACAATCGTCGGAGAAGAGGCGCAAGTGGGCAACAATCGCCGGAGAAGACGAGAGAAGGAGATCGGGGACTTAGGGTTTTCAGCATTTGGTTTATGCAATAAAAATATATAAAAAACTAATGCACACTATAGACAGCGGTTTTTAAAAAACCGCTATCTACGCTTGAATAGACAGCGGTTTTTATATAAACCGTTGTCTATTCTAGAGTTCAGGATAGAATAGACAGCGGTTTATATAAAAACGCTGTCTATTCGAGAATAGACATCGGTTTTTATATAAACCGCTGTCTATTCTAGAGTTCAGGATAGAATAGACAGCGGTTTATATAAAAACCGTTGTCTATGCTCGAATAGAAAGCGGTTTTTATATAAACCGCCGTCTATTCCCATATTAAAAAAAAAAGCCGCCCAGCGCCAAAGACGGGCAAATAGCCTTAAAAAAATTATATATATATTTAAAATTTCAGGGGGGGGGGGCACATGCCCCCTGACCCTTATTTAAATCCGCCAGTGTACAACTGCCAATCCTGAGAATATAATGAAGTTAATGAAGGACATTGTTATAAGCAAATAATTATGGGCTACTAGCATCTAAAAAAACCTGTTTTTTCCCCTTAAAAAATTATAAAACGCCACCGCTGTTTTACCAAACGGTTCTTTGTTTTGAACAGCTCTGCAAACACAGACTATCCAAACAGATCTCCATTTCCAGCATCCAGTTTTCAACAGCTCCCTTTACAAACCTGCCTTTACAACAGCTCCTTTTACAACCGCAACCGCTCTACCAAATGAAGCAGTAGTCATCAAGATAGAGATGTGATGAGAGGGTTCCTTCGAACACCCATGGCAAGGGCCAAACCACTATATTTTACCAGAACATGCAACTTACAACTGTAGGGACAGAGCCAAAAACCTTTTTAGGGGGGGGGGGGGCACAAAATTTTAATGAAGTCTAAAAAGATACCCTAATAAGAAATACAATTTAAAACATAAATATTAAAGTAAAATAATAAGTGTAAAGAAAATACCAATCATTATAGTTGTCCTCGTCGACTCTTCAAAATATAAGAACACTTCAAAACATAAGATCACCGCACACTTTTCCAATAAAACATGAAATTTCTGGTGATATTGTTGTTTCCAGCATAACAATGAAGTTGGTGAGCAAAAAATGAATATAATATGCTGATGAATTCTCCTTCATAATGAGTGCTTTGAGACCATTAAACTCTCCTCTCATATTACTACCACCATCATAACCTTGTCCACGCAATTTTGAAATACATAAATTATGGTTAGAGAAGAATCCTTCTAATGCTGCTTTCAACGAAACTGATGATGTATCTGAAATATGTACAATATCAAGAAAGCGCTCAATCACTTGACCTTGTTTATCAACATAGCGTACTACAATAGCCATCTGCTCTTTTGTTGATATATCTCGTGACTCATCAATAAGTACAGGAAAAAAGAATCTCCAATATCTCTAATAATCAAATTTATTGTCTTAGTAACCATTGTATTGATAATATCTTTTTGAATATCTGATGCAGTACGCATATTATTTTCAGGAGCTTTTTCTAAAATTACATGATTAATTTCCTCATTATGATCACCAAGAAATCGTAAAAACTCAAGAAAATCCCCTTGATTAGATGACTTTTCTGACTCATCATTCCCATGAAATTCCAAGCCCTGTCTAATCAAAAATCCAATGCAATCCATGGTTGCTGTCAATCAGGTTCTATAATCTTTTTTGTTTTGATCTATTTGTCTTTGAAAACTGACTTCAAGTTGTTGTCTTGAATTCATTAAATTATTGCATTTCATTGCAGCTTCATTATGAATGTTATTCGAACTTCCAATGTGTCGATAATGCATTTTTCCAAGTTTTAAATCCTTCAGTGACAAAAAATATCACCTACTGATTGTTGTCCCATAGCTGGCTTAAAGAGATAACAAAATAGACAGAATGCATCATCTTTTTCTATGCTATACTCCAACCATGAAGGGAATTGCTCAAATCAAGCGGCGTTAAACCTTCTTTCTTTTTGATGAAATTTTGTTTTCGGAAATATATGATTTCGAAGTTGATGAGGTCCTTTTAACAAATAATAACGCCTAATCTCATCACATTGTTCAACGGGATAATCCGAAATACGAATCCGAGAACAAGGATCTGACGGAAGATCTGTCATATCAATTTAAGTCCGACTACGTTTATTACTTAATTGTAACTCATAAACTTTGATGCTGACATTACTTGAAGAGACTGATTTTTCAACTAACTTAAAATACTTAAGCATTGCTGTTAAAAAAATTATATTTCATCAAAAAATGAACTATAATGATTCCTGAAAGTGATGATGAAGGGAAAAGAGAGACCTGGATGACCGGATGGCTTGATCAGCAGTTGCACCTTGCAAGAATCAACATTACAAATCAATTTCAGCTCCAATCCACCGATCGGTGATCGATTCATCAAGATTCTATCCAAAAGAAACACAACATTATAATTTACAAATCAATTTGAAGGTAGAAACACAGAACTTCACAAATCACAAATTCACAATATGAGGGGAAATAAGGTTTTCAGTTTTTCACTTTCACCATTCTTCCTTCCAATAGCCAGTGAGTAACAGGAAAATAGGAAATGCTGGTACGTGCCTGGAACTCTGGAAGGCTTGAATGGTCGGAGAAACTATCAAGAACGTACGGACGCTGGATGGAAATGCCTGAGAAGACAAGCACAACAATCGTCGGAGAAGAGGCGCAAGTGGGCAACAATCGCCGGAGAAGACGAGAGAAGGAGATCGGGGACTTAGGGTTTTCAGCATTTGGTTTATGCAATAAAAATATATAAAAAACTAATGCACACTATAGACAACGGTTTTTAAAAACCGCTATCTACGCTTGAATAGACAGCGGTTTTTATATAAACCGTTGTCTATTCTAGAGTTCAGGATAGAATAGACAGCAGTTTATATAAAAACGCTGTCTATTCGAGAATAGACATCGGTTTTTATATAAACCGCTGTCTATTCTAGAGTTCAGGATAGAATAGACAGCGGTTTATATAAAAACCGTTGTCTATGCTCGAATAGAAAGCGGTTTTTATATAAACCGCCGTCTATTCCCATATTTAAAAAAAAAAAGCCGCCCAGCGCCAAAGACGGGCAAATAGCCTTAAAAAATTATATATATATTTAAAATTTCAGGGGGGGGGGGGCACATGCCCCCTGACCCTTATTTAAATCCGCCAGTGTACAACTGCCAATCCTGAGAATATAATGAAGTTAATGAAGGACATTGTTATAAGCAAATCATTATGGGCTACTAGCATCTAAAAAAACCTGTTTTTTTCCCCTTAAAAAATTATAAAACGCCACCGCTGTTTTACCAAACGGTTCTTTGTTTTGAACAGCTCTGCAAACACAGACTATCCAAACAGATCTCCATTTCCAGCATCCAGTTTTCAACAGCTCCCTTTACAAACCTGCCTTTACAACAGCTCCTTTTACAACCGCAACCGCTCTACCAAATGAAGCAGTAGTCATCAAGATAGAGATGTGATGAGAGGGTTCCTTCGAACACCCATGGCAAGGGCCAAACCACTATATTTTACCAGAACATGCAACTTACAACTGTAGGGACAGAGCCAAAAACCTTTTTAGGGGGGGGGGCACAAAATTTTAATGAAGTCTAAAAAGATACCCTAATAAGAAATACAATTTAAAACATAAATATTAAAGTAAAATAATAAGTGTAAAGAAAATACCAATCATTATAGTTGTCCTCGTCGACTCTTCAAAATATAAGAACACTTCAAAACATAAGATCACCGCACACTTTTCCAAGAAAACATGAAATTTCTGGTGATATTGTTGTTTCCAGCATAACAATGAAGTTGGTGAGCAAAAAATGAATATAATATGCTGATGAATTCTCCTTCATAATGAGTGCTTTGAGACCATTAAACTCTCCTCTCATATTACTACCACCATCATAACCTTGTCCACGCAATTTTGAAATACATAAATTATGGTTAGGGAAGAATCCTTCTAATGCTGCTTTCAACGAAACTGATGATGTATCTGAAATATGTACAATATCAAGAAAGCGCTCAATCACTTGACCTTGTTTTTCAACATAGCGTACTACAATAGCCATCTGCTCTTTTGTTGATATATCTCGTGACTCATCAATAAGTACAGGAAAAAAGAATCTCCAATATCTCTAATAATCAAATTTATTGTCTTAGTAACCATTGCATTGATAATATCTTTTTGAATATCTGATGCAGTACGCATATTATTTTCAGGAGCTTTTTCTAAAATTACATGATTAATTTCCTCATTATGATCACCAAGAAATCGTAAAAACTCAAGAAAATCCCCTTGATTAGATGACTTTTCTGACTCATCATTCCCATGAAATTCCAAGCCCTGTCTAATCAAAAATCCAATGCAATCCATGGTTGTTGTCAATCAGGTTCTATAATCTTTTTTGTTTTGATCTATTTGTCTTTGAAAACTGACTTCAAGTTGTTGTCTTGAATTCATTAAATTATTGCATTTCATTGCAGCTTCATTATGAATGTTATTCGAACTTCCAATGTGTCGATAATGCATTTTTCCAATTTTTAAATCCTTCAGTGACAAAAAATATCACCTACTGATTGTTGTCCCATAGCTGGCTTAAAGAGATAACAAAATAGACAGAATGCATCATCTTTTTCTATGCTATACTCCAACCATGAAGGGAATTGCTCAAATCAAGCGGCGTTAAACCTTCTTTCTTTTTGATGAAATTTTGTTTTCGGAAATATATGATTTCGAAGTTGATGAGGTCCTTTTAACAAATAATAACGCCTAATCTCATCACATTGTTCAACGGGATAATCCGAAATACGAATCCGAGAACAAGGATCTGACGGAAGATCTGTCATATCAATTTAAGTCCGACTACGTTTATTACTTAATTGTAACTCATAAACTTTGATGCTGACATTACTTGAAGAGACTGATTTTTCAACTAACTTAAAATACTTAAGCATTGCTGTTAAAAAAATTATATTTCATCAAAAAATGAACTATAATGATTCCTGAAAGTGATGATGAAGGGAAAAGAGAGACCTGGATGATCGGATGGCTTGATCAGCAGTTGCACCTTGCAAGAATCAACATTACAAATCAATTTCAGCTCCAATCCACCGATCGGTGATCGATTCATCAAGATTCTATCCAAAAGAAACACAACATTATAATTTACAAATCAATTTGAAGGTAGAAACACAGAACTTCACAAATCACAAATTCACAATATGAGGGGAAATAAGGTTTTCAGTTTTTCACCTTCACCATTCTTCCTTCCAATAGCCAGTGAGTAACAGGAAAATAGGAAATGCTGGTACGTGCCTGGAACTCTGGAAGGCTTGAATGGTCGGAGAAACTATCAAGAACGTACGGACGCTGGATGGAAATGCCTGAGAAGACAAGCACAACAATCGTCGGAGAAGAGGCGCAAGTGGGCAACAATCGCCGGAGAAGACGAGAGAAGGAGATCGGGGACTTAGGGTTTTCAGCATTTGGTTTATGCAATAAAAATATATAAAAAACTAATGCACACTATAGACAGCGGTTTTTAAAAAACCGCTATCTACGCTTGAATAGACAGCGGTTTTTATATAAACCGTTGTCTATTCTAGAGTTCAGGATAGAATAGACAGCGGTTTATATAAAAACGCTGTCTATTCGAGAATAGACATCGGTTTTTATATAAACCGCTGTCTATTCTAGAGTTCAGGATAGAATAGACAGCGGTTTATATAAAAACCGTTGTCTATGCTCGAATAGAAAGCGGTTTTTATATAAACCGCCGTCTATTCCCATATTTAAAAAAAAAAAAGCCGCCCAGCGCCAAAGACGGGCAAATAGCCTTAAAAAAATTATATATATATTTAAAATTTCAGGGGGGGGGCACATGCCCCCTGACCCTTATTTAAATCCGCCAGTGTACAACTGCCAATCCTGAGAATATAATGAAGTTAATGAAGGACATTGTTATAAGCAAATCATTATGGGCTACTAGCATCTAAAAAAACCTGTTTTTTTCCCCTTAAAAAATTATAAAACGCCACCGCTGTTTTACCAAACGGTTCTTTGTTTTGAACAGCTCTGCAAACACAGACTATCCAAACAGATCTCCATTTCCAGCATCCAGTTTTCAACAGCTCCCTTTACAAACCTGCCTTTACAACAGCTCCTTTTACAACCGCAACCGCTCTACCAAATGAAGCAGTAGTCATCAAGATAAAGATGTGATGAGAGGGTTCCTTCGAACACCCATGGCAAGGGCCAAACCACTATATTTTACCAGAACATGCAACTTACAACTGTAGGGACAGAGCCAAAAACCTTTTTAGGGGGGGGGGCACAAAATTTTAATGAAGTCTAAAAAGATACCCTAATAAGAAATACAATTTAAAACATAAATATTAAAGTAAAATAATAAGTGTAAAGAAAATACCAATCATTATAGTTGTCCTCGTCGACTCTTCAAAATATAAGAACACTTCAAAACATAAGATCACCGCACACTTTTCCAAGAAAACATGAAATTTCTGGTGATATTGTTGTTTCCAGCATAACAATGAAGTTGGTGAGCAAAAAATGAATATAATATGCTGATGAATTCTCCTTCATAATGAGTGCTTTGAGACCATTAAACTCTCCTCTCATATTACTACCACCATCATAACCTTGTCCACGCAATTTTGAAATACATAAATTATGGTTAGAGAAGAATCCTTCTAATGCTGCTTTCAACGAAACTGATGATGTATCTGAAATATGTACAATATCAAGAAAGCGCTCAATCACTTGACCTTGTTTATCAACATAGCGTACTACAATAGCCATCTGCTCTTTTGTTGATATATCTCGTGACTCATCAATAAGTACAGGAAAAAAGAATCTCCAATATCTCTAATAATCAAATTTATTGTCTTAGTAACCATTGCATTGATAATATCTTTTTGAATATCTGATGTAGTACGCATATTATTTTCAGGAGCTTTTTCTAAAATTACATGATTAATTTTCTCATTATGATCACCAAGAAATCGTAAAAACTCAAGAAAATCCCCTTGATTAGATGACTTTTCTGACTCATCATTCCCATGAAATTCCAAGCCCTGTCTAATCAAAAATCCAATGCAATCCATGGTTGCTGTTAATCAGGTTCTATAATCTTTTTTGTTTTGATCTATTTGTCTTTGAAAACTGACTTCAAGTTGTTGTCTTGAATTCATTAAATTATTGCATTTCATTGCAGCTTCATTATGAATGTTATTCGAACTTCCAATGTGTCGATAATGCATTTTTCCAATTTTTAAATCCTTCAGTGACAAAAAATATCACCTACTGATTGTTGTCCCATAGCTGGCTTAAAGAGATAACAAAATAGACAGAATGCATCATCTTTTTCTATGCTATACTCCAACCATGAAGGGAATTGCTCAAATCAAGCGGCGTTAAACCTTCTTTCTTTTTGATGAAATTTTGTTTTCGGAAATATATGATTTCGAAGTTGATGAGGTCCTTTTAACAAATAATAACGCCTAATCTCATCACATTGTTCAACGGGATAATCCGAAATACGAATCCGAGAACAAGGATCTGACGGAAGATCTGTCATATCAATTTAAGTCCGACTACGTTTATTACTTAATTGTAACTCATAAACTTTGATGCTGACATTACTTGAAGAGACTGATTTTTCAACTAACTTAAAATACTTAAGCATTGCTGTTAAAAAAATTATATTTCATCAAAAAATGAACTATAATGATTCCTGAAAGTGATGATGAAGGAAAAAGAGAGACCTGGATGACCGGATGGCTTGATCAGCAGTTGCACCTTGCAAGAATCAACATTACAAATCAATTTCAGCTCCAATCCACCGATCGGTGATCGATTCATCAAGATTCTATCCAAAAGAAACACAACATTATAATTTACAAATCAATTTGAAGGTAGAAACACAGAACTTCACAAATCACAAATTCACAATATGAGGGGAAATAAGGTTTTCAGTTTTTCACCTTCACCATTCTTCCTTCCAATAGCCAGTGAGTAACAGGAAAATAGGAAATGCTGGTACGTGCCTGGAACTCTGGAAGGCTTGAATGGTCGGAGAAACTATCAAGAACGTACGGACGCTGGATGGAAATGCCTGAGAAGACAAGCACAACAATCGTCGGAGAAGAGGCGCAAGTGGGCAACAATCGCCGGAGAAGACGAGAGAAGGAGATCGGGGACTTAGGGTTTTCAGCATTTGGTTTATGCAATAAAAATATATAAAAAACTAATGCACACTATAGACAGCGGTTTTTAAAAAACCGCTATCTACGCTTGAATAGACAGCGGTTTTTATATAAACCGTTGTCTATTCTAGAGTTCAGGATAGAATAGACAGCGGTTTATATAAAAACGCTGTCTATTCGAGAATAGACATCGGTTTTTATATAAACCGCTGTCTATTCTACAGTTCAGGATAGAATAGACAGCGGTTTATATAAAAACCGTTGTCTATGCTCGAATAGAAAGCGGTTTTTATATAAACCGCCGTCTATTCCCATATTTAAAAAAAAAAAAGCCGCCCAGCGCCAAAGACGGGCAAATAGCCTTAAAAAATTATATATATATTTAAAATTTCAGGGGGGGGCACATGCCCCCTGACCCTTATTTAAATCCGCCAGTGTACAACTGCCAATCCTGAGAATATAATGAAGTTAATGAAGGACATTGTTATAAGCAAATCATTATGGGCTACTAGCATCTAAAAAAACCTGTTTTTTTCCCCTTAAAGTTTCTTTTTTCTTCTTTCCGCATGCTGCGCGCAAACTAGATTTCCCCTCCTCCATTCGTGATTTTAGGGTTCACACCTTTCCACACAAGCGATTCACGGCGACCGGCGACTAGCGGCGATGGATTCTTGCCGTCGCTAGTTTCTCGTCTCATTCGCGGCCGATGGATTCCTCTTTTCTTCGGATTGTGGCTCTCCTTCCAGAACGCCCGATTCACCGATTACGGTAAGCTGGGCGGTTTCTCGTCTCATTTGCGGCGACCGACAACTAACGGCGAAGGATTCTCGTCGTCGCTAGTTTCTCGTCTCATTCGCGGCCGACGGATTCATCCTTTCTTCGGATTGTGGCTCTCCTTCCAGAGCGCCCCCATTCGCGGCCGACGGATTCTTGTCGTCCCTCCAGTTTCTTGTCTCGCGGTTGAAGGTAATCCGCAGCTCATGGTTTAGGGTTTGTGTTAGGACGCCCTTGTTTTACTTTCATCTCCATCTTTGTTTGTTTTTTCATTCCCTAAACCTAATTAAAGCTTGGTTTTTGTATTATTTCCTGTTTTGAGTGAGAATTAAGTTTTTTTTCTCTCTTGTAAAAGTGTTTTAGCATAATGCTTGTTGAGGAGGAATGCCAAAGTTCTTTTGGGTTTAGGTAATCATGTTTTATTCATATTTTTTGTAAGATTTTGTTAGGTTATAGTTTTTATCTTAAAAATTCATTATCTATTTTCAGCTTACAAGTGAATGTTGGGTCTCACTTTCAAAATGATATCAAATTTCCGTCACATGAAGAGCTAGTTGACTGGGTTCGTAATGTCGCTAAATCTCTTAGTTTTGCTATTACTATTAAAGGATCGGATAAACTATCTGGTGGTAGAACTAGACCACGTGTATTACTGGGTTGCGACAGAGGTGGATCTTATTGTACTAACCAATGAAAGAAAGGGTGAGTCAAAAAAAATGTGAGGAAAATCTCTAAACGATGTGGTTGCCCATTTTTGTTAATAGGACAAAAGGAAGCTTTGTATGATGAGTGGAAACTTGAAGTTAAGTGTGGCTCACATAATCACAAGTTGGTACATATAGAAGCACATGCTATTGCTGGAAGATTAAATACAGAGGAAAAAATTGTGCAAGATATGTACGCATCTAATGTAAAACCCAGAAAAATACTTTTCACTTTTAAAAAGAGGAATCTAAGTAATAGTTCAGTCATGAGAACTATATACAATGAGAGACTTATACTGCATAACAAGGAATTGAAAGGTGGTACACCAATATAGTTTCTCTACAAATGTATAAGTGAAACATGTTATGTCAGTTTTAGCAAGGTGAATGAGACGACACACAATTTAGAGAACTTATTTTTTGCCATCATAGTGCAATTCATCTTAGAAAAATGTTTTCAAATGTGTTTTTGCTTGATTGCACATACAAGACGAATAGGTTTCAGCTCCCTTTGTTGTCCATCGTTGGAATGACATCAACTCAACAAACATTTTTCTCTGCATTTGTATTTTTATCAGATGAAACTGAGAGTAGTTATAAGTGGGCACTTGATCATTTCAAAAGCATTTTAGATCAAAAATCATTACCTTTAGTGCTTGTAACTGATAGAGAATTGACATTGTTGAATGCAATCAAGTTCTGCTTCCCAAATTCAAAGCATATCTTATGTCGAGTACACATTCATAGGAATATTTTGGCAAATTATAAGAAGTACGTATTTTAAGGAGGGGAAAGAATGTGAAAAGTTTATTGATGTATGACAGTGATTGGTTGATGCTAGAACTGAGAATGAATTCCATATGCAATATAATGACATTATCTCAACACATTCTTCTTCGTATCCTAATGTCGTTGCATATGTTAGCTCTACATGGGTAGAACCATATAAATAATACTTTGTTTCTTGGTGGATTGACAAGTATCTATACTTATGAAACTAACAACAAATCATGTGGAGAGTGGACATAGTTAGTTGAAAAAGTTTCTTGAAGTCTCTATTGGCAACTTGACGAATGTTTGGAGGGCATTTGATCAAATGATTGATCTACAACATACCAAAATTAAAATAGCATTTGGTCATAGTACAATGCAATCAAGCAAAGAGTTTCATAGTATACTATATTCCGATCTAGTGAGCCGTGTTTCACTCCAGACATTGTCCATCATAAAGGAAGAAGAAAAAAAATATTACCGCAACGAGTATGCTTGTGAAGAGGAATGCATCCATCTTACTCGGTCTACATTGGGACTACCATGCGCTCATGAGTTGATCTTCCATATCACACAAAAGAAAGCTTATCCGTTATGGTTAATACATAAGCATTGGAAACAGTTGAGTATACACGACTTCAAGCTTGAATCCAAAAGCCAAATAAATGAAGATGAAAAAACTGGAAACTATGACATAGACATTGAGATTGAATGGATCAAAAAAAGGTTTCAAAACACCTCTCAACATCAACAATCGGAAATGAAGAGAAAATTACGGGAAATCATGGATCCGGGTTCAAGCCTTACAATTGAGCCATATTTATCTATCAAGTTGAATGGACGATCGGAAGGAAGTACACAAAAATTTATAGAAAACATAAGAAATACAAAGCACGAGCCATCATTTTTTGAGCATGTTCTGATGGATGCTCCACTCTCATTACGAAACTTTAAGAAATCATCTAGAAGTCAAATAAGTCAGAAAAACAATTGTTTTGATCGGGTACATCGACAACTTCCATTACAATTTGCAGAAAATTTGGTAGATGTCTATAATGCGGCATCTGACGGATATTGTGGTTACCATGTTATTGCGGAAGCTTTGAATATTTCCTAAGAATGGCTTAAAGTTAGAAGTGATCTCTCCACCGAGTTGAGTAGAAAAGAAGGCATTTACGATCACATTTTGGGAGTTCTAAGATGCAAGAAATTGATCGATTCATTACATTGTCTTATCGTTCCAGCACCTTTGGAGAAGTGGATGTCCATGCCGGACATGAGGTTGGTCATCTCGTCATGCTACAATGTTAGGGTGGTTCTTGTATCAAAGGGTCAAAACATAATTTTTTCCCATTGAATTCTGCGGTTCCTTCCAATCATAAACTCATTTTCATCGGATTTATAAATAATAATCATTTTGTTGGCCTCTGAATGAAAGATGGATGTCCGTTACCTCAAATTTATTCAACTTGGAGGAGATTTCATTATCAATTTGCTAGTTCTTGGGAAACTACTTACGCTTCACGTTTACATGACTAAAGACCACAGATAGTAAGTCTTACCCTCATATTTGTCTTTTTATCTTCATTTGCGATATGTTCCTAAACTTTTATTTTGGTATAATATAATATTATTTTGGAGAGATTGAAGACTTATACTACAAGTTGGAAAACATAATCAATGGAATCAATATGATTAGTCTTTATCAAATATTTGAAAAACATTATTTGAAACGTGCAAAATGTGTTAACTAATATTTTTTTGGCAGAATATATGGTTATTTGAAGAGCTTGAAGATTTTGAATCAAAAGAATGGAGATGCTCATTCATATTTTAAAATTTTGTAATATTTTGGTGCAAAAATTATCAAAAACTTAAATTTGGGTGAACCTTCTTTTTTGGTAGAATTACTTTTTTTTTTATTTTTTGCTATGATTTCCTAATAAAAAAATGTTTGCTAATAGTTATTGTCAAAAAAGATGGTTTGCTAATAATCAAGATTTGCTAATAGCCAAACATGATTTGCTTATAACAACGCCCCTAATGAAATGGACAACCTACTATTATTTATGAAATTGAGAGATTTTCATGACTTATCTACTTTATATAAGAGACTCATTGAATTTTTATTTTTATCAAGGATGAGATCCATCAAAGGAAGCATATTTATGCTAAGTATTTGAAGAATGTTTTCATGTGTATTGATGAGGGCGTCCCAAATTTATAGGAATTCCGGGCTGTGAATAGTTCGAATTCCCACCTCCCCACTAACGAAATGGGGGAGTTACTGGACGAAATCGCCATACGCATGATCCGCGGCCAAGGGGAGAGCGTTCAGGCGGCCGACGACCGACCACCAAGGGCTGGTCGCTCCCTTGGCCGCCAGACGCCCGGGCGGCCGGAGGTTTTGCTGGCCCCCAATGCCCGGCCGATCCCCTCGGCCGACCGGTGTTTGGGCGGTCGAGGGCTCGGTCGACCTCCAAGGGCTGGTTCCCCTCCCTGGGCCACCCGACGCTCGGGCGATTGAGGGCTCGACCGGTCTTTGAGGGCCGGTCGCCCCTCCCTTGGCTTCCCGACGCTCGAGCGGCCTCCAAGGACCGGCCTCCCCCTTCGGCCGCCCGACACATGGGAGGCCAAGGGCTCGACCAGTCACCAAGGGCCGACGGCCCTCCCCTTGGCTGCCCGGCGCACGGGAAGCCGGGGGCTCGACCGGCCTCCATGGGCCGACCACCCCCTTCGACCGCTCGACATGAGGCGGTTGGGGACGCCACGGCCTTGGCCGCTGGCGTTGCCCGACCCATCGGGATCGTCAGGCCAACCGTTTCCCCGGGCGGGCCTTTTTCTCGGCCCGGGGTAGGGTCATCATTTCTCTAAAATTGGCCATTCATGTATTTAAATCCGGACATTCCTATTTGTTCGTTCGGTAGTTGATAAACAAAATTATCGGGACGCCCTTTTAAAAATTGTAAATAGCCCCCGGGCCCTCTTTTTTTTCATCTTTTTCGTCTCCGAATTTCCCCTGCACTTTCTCTTTCTCTCTCTGCGGGATCTCCACCGAAGTTTGGCTTGACCATTGAAGTCGCCCTTGAGTTCCACCGAGCACATCGAAGTTCACAGAAACTCCAACAGTTTCCCTTTGCCATCTACCGTCCGTGTGGCGTCAGAGCGAACCGCAGGCCTTCTCAGTGCCAACAAATCAAGCCCACCGACGTGCTTGAGTTCGCACGCTCCCCTCCACACAAAGAAGCAAGACAATAGGTGAAAGAGCAGAGCCCTGTCACGCTCTAAGAGCCTTCCCCCCCTCTCGTCTCTAGTTATAACAAGGAGCAGCCTGTCGCCCTTGCCTTCTTCCTGAAACCTTGTAAACTAACTCTATCTAGGGGAAATTAGGTTGACACTGAATTGACCGCGTGATTTTTCACCCGGATTACGGATTTTCCATGTCAAAAAAACTCTCATTATTTTGTGAATTTTTGACTGTTTGCGTGCTTAGCCGCTTAACGGGCTAAGTCGGTTCAACAAGCCCGGTCTACCAAGAGCCTCAAGCAGACCACAACAGTTTGAAGCCATCTGTGGGAACACGTTCCCCGAAGATCTGAAGATTCAAAGATTAGTACCCCCATAGGAGCAATACTCGAGTCCAGGGAAATGTCGAAAAGCATAGGAACCATTGTCGAGTCCCCCACCCTTGCGGCTCAAGTCCCCCTATCCGGTGGCCCAAGCATGGGCATGATAGGAAGATGTTCCCTCAAGATATGACCATAACGTTTGGGGAGGAGGACCTTCGAGGGGTGCAAGTGCCTCTCGAAGACTCGTTGGTAATAGCGCAGGGATTAGAGACCCCTGTTTTCGCGTAAAAAGAATCCTAGTAGACTGCGGAAGTTCCATGGATATCCCGTTCCTCTCCACTCTTCAGGAAAATCAAGCTAGCCGAGGGGAACCTCAGCCTTGTGATAGGGAAGGTCCATGGCGTTGACAACCTTCCAGTCCCGATCCGAGGAATAATCTCACTCCCCGTCACTATGGGCGAGCCCCCGAAGCAAGTAACCCACCACATTCAGTTTGCAGTCATAGATCACAGTTCAACCTATAACGCAATATTTGGGAGGCCATCCCATGCAATATTCAAGGCCTTCCTATCAATCCCACATCTCGCGATGCAATTCCCAACCGCGAGTAGGATTGGAGTCGTTCAGGGGGACCAAGAGGCAGCCCATGCATGCTGTTCGGAGAGCGTGCAGCTAACCAGGGGGTCACTCTCAATATAGACAACTTTGACCTTCGAGATGAAGCCTCAATGCAGTGAGGAGCCCCGGTTGAGGGGCTCGTGGAAATTGTCCTTTCTCAGCAAAACCCGACCCAGATGGTGCAAGTTGGGTCCCTCTTAGCACAGGAGGAGAGGGAGGAGTATGCTGCCCTGCTCCGTAGGAATAGGGATATCTTTTCCTAGAGCCTGGAAGAGATGCCGGGAGTGGATTCAGAAGTAATCCTCCACTCTTTGAACATCAACCCCTCGCGCCGACCAGTCGTATAGAAGAAAAGGAACTTCACTCCAGAGCGACTGTAAGCAATCGAGGAGGAAGTGACCAAACTCTTGAAGGCGGAGGCTGAGTATCCTACATGGCTAGCAAACGTAATCATGATAAAGAAGGCCTTCGGGAAGTGGAGGATGTGTGTCAACTAAAATAACCTGAACCAGGCTTGCCCAAAGGATAACTTCCCACTTCCCCAGATTGATTAGCTCGTACATGCGACGAACGGGCACGAGCATCTGAGTTTCATGGATGCGTATTCTGGATACAATCAGAAACACATGAATACCGACAATGAGGAGCACACAGCTTTCAGAACCGACAAAGGTATCTAGCGCTACAAAGCAATGTCCTTTGGTCTCAAGTAATGGCCTTCGTTTTCTTTCACTGATTAAAAATTTGAACAACCCGAGTCTTAGGCCATTGGTGAAGGCGACCCGATAGACCCGAGGGTCCATATTAAGAACTTCTATAATCAGACATTGGAAGCGGTCCACGTACTATCCCAAGGTCTCTTTCGACCCTTGTCGAATCAAAAACAGAGCATCCACATCTATCTTTCGCCTCTTTGATGTGGCGAACCTTTGCAAGAACTCTTTCCTTATTCCCTTGAAAGAACTAATCAAGCCAGGAGAGAGACTATATAACCATTTTCTCGCCTTCCCATCGAAAGTGGTGGACAGTATTTTACAACACAGACCTTCTGAAAGAGGTGGCAGAGATACAGTCGCATCGAACGCCTGCAGGTGGTAGGTGTGGTCTTCCTTACCTGAGAAGTGAGGGAGCCGTGGCTCTATGAAAGCATGAGGCGATGATAGGGGTGAAGGGCAAGTAGCTCTCCGTTCCTTCGTCAAATTCCGGTCCCTCGAAATCCAAGAATCTTCCCTGATATGCGGCGACGGCTTCTAGGAAGAACTACTGACGAATGCACGTGTCTTATCCCCGCGGTTGCTGTGGAGGCATATTCAATTGTGGTGGTGACAACACGTTGGGGGTTGCGGGATTTTGAGGGGGCTTGATAGTCTGGACGTGCTGCCCTTGGTTGACTAACTGATTGACGAGAGCGAGCAGATGGTTGAATTCGTCGTGGGTAACAAGCTGTTTCCTGTGAAGGCCGTGCGTCTGCGGCGCCTGCCCTCCATCCATCAGGTGGATTCACTAGTTAAAAGGAGATGGGATCTGAAGGTCGCGTGTTCGAACTGTTGGTGCAATAATAGTCACCTAACTTTCCACACTCAACAACCGCCCGAGGAGTTCGACGGAGAGATCAAAAACCTCAATTGACCAGTTACTAACCCTACAAAGGACCGGAGAGCAGAAAATGAAACACAGAAAAGAGAGAGACGCTGCCAGCGGTGGACACCATATTTACCCGTCGCGACGAATACCACTTGCGGCAGTCAATATTATTGCTCAAGGGAAATGAATACAAGTGGGTATATGCAAATACAAGGGAGAGCAAAGAGAAGCAAAGACATCGTGAGACGAACTTAGTAACCACACATACAACGGTGTAGATTCTAACTCCAAGCCTTGTACTTCGAGCATCCCTGACCCCTTATTTATACTTGAGGGTAGGCTTCCTAAATGGTTGAAGGCATTTAATGTACCATTAAATGCCCAACCACCTAAGGTGCACAGAGAGTCGTGTGGCGACGGGGGGGGGGGGGGGGGGGGGGGGGGGGGGGGGCGCAGTAGCCGCACGTGCCGCTGCAGAGGAGAAGGGTCAGCACGGACTCCTAACGAGTGCCCCTTGCGTCCTCCCAGGCAAATTGTCGAAGAGGTTCCTGGGAGGGTGTGCGACCCTCCCGCCGAGTATTGTTGTGTGCGCCTTTGCTAAAGAGGACGTTCGCCTTCTTAAAGGGTGCCCACGAGTACTTCTGATGTTATCCCTCATCGCAGGATTTGAATTAACAATATCATTGAACAGATCTGTACATAAATAAAAAAATCATTAACATTTGATGCTCTAGGACTAAATTCAAATGCTCCAGGACTAAATTCAACGCTCAAGGACTAAATTCGATGCTTCTGAAACTATGCTAAATTATCAAATTTACACGCACATATATTTCAAATCTATCTTCCTTTAGATAGTAGACATGATGCCCTATCTATGTATCTATGAACGGATGCGTACATAGATAGATGGTTAATGTGAAGGGGGGGGGGGGGGGGGGGGGGGGGGAACATTACTTAAAAAGAGATTTCATGACCTCCTCTGATACCACTCTCTAATACCACTGTCGGTGCTCAATATGCAAATGTATATGCACACTTCTGGCGCTCAATATCCCACTTAGCTAATTTACGTCCTTGAGTATCTCCTCACACAAAAATGTAATTCCTTAACAATTTAAGGTTTTCAATTATCATGTGAGATTCATGGTAATTGACACTGCCAAGTTAATTTTGAAATCTACTTTCAATATGAATACATTTGTCGAATTAAACAATAAAAACTGACTTCAGATGTTTAGGCCGACTATTTGTTCAACCATAAAACTAAAGAAGATAGAAAATAGACCAATGACCGTCACCTACTTATTCACAAACTTCGAACACCCGAACAACTTGTCTCGAACAAATCTGTCTGGTCTGTGCACTGCCAAATTGAACTTATCACAGAAACCACTTGTTAAGTTTTGGCTGAACTCTAGAGTTGAGTACTTGTAGATTGAGCGAGAAGATCACTAGCGCAAACAACTTGATGACGCACATACAAAAGAGCAACAAATCACAAGCACAAATAAATGTAACACAAGAAAAATTTACATGGAAGCCCAAACTAGAGTAAAAATTTACGGGACAAACAAAATTCAACTCGAAAAGCCTCCACTAAAATGATATTACACAAATATGTATACAAGTGGCTTACTCCCAATGATCCACATTCAACTCAACCACTTCTCCATGCAACAGATCTTCATAAAAATAATAAAAATAACCGTAAGTTACCAACAAGGATGTACGAGACCGATTGATGCAATCCTCTGCGATGAGTCTCCATGACCATCTTGCACTCCGATGTGCATCTACTCCGTATGGCCAAGCATCCACCTCAATGCTGTTGGACGACGTCTGAACAAATACTTTTAGCTTCCTCGATGAAGAACAAGAAATACACAAGTTTTTGTTCTTTTGCGAGCAGGTTCGTCCTCCTTCACGTTCTTCCATGTCATGCCGGCTGCTTACTCCACAGAGACCTCTAATAAACTGCCTGGATGTTGGCTCAGTTCAGCTGCAGCCATGGAGGAACATCCCAGCTTGGGGTCGGCTCTCAATGTCTTGTGGCTGCTTTGTTCAAAAAACAGAACCCGCCTACCTCTTACTCGATAGGAGATGTTAAGTTTTTCATTAAACCAAAAAAGTCAGTGGTTCACAAGATATGAATCGGATGGTCACAAATTAAAACAGCAGAAAATTGAGAACATTTGAACGAAATCGAACTCGTGGCATTCGAACCCGGTTGCTTTTTCGCATAGGATGGGAACTCGCATTGTTGGAACAATGTTTTTGATGAGGATGATTATGATAATTACAAAAATCATAATCATCAAAATAAAATGGACTCATTCAGCTCAAAGACCAAAAACCTGATTTAAATAATAGACAATAAAAAGGGCACTTTGGTGCACAAAGACATTCCTACGCAGCGAAGGTCCGGGGAAGGGTCCCACCACATGGGTGAAATGTAAGCAAACCTTACCATGCATTTAAATAATAGACAATAATTCCTAAACAATCTTGACAAATTTACAGCATTCTGAGTATAAAAACTGCATTAAAAAAAGAGAAAATTAATGCACAAGATACTATAATCTGTGAGCAGACATTCATCTTCGTCATGAAAGAAGAGAAGCAAACTACCTTAGAAGTTGTCCTTCGCCCGCCGAATGATACCTAAGGCCTCAGCGTCACTGGCGGCGACTGGTATGTTCAAGCTGCGCCGAATCTCTTCACTGTGAGTCCGCAAAAATGGATTGCACAGCTTCTCCCTCTTAAGTGTTGTTGGAATCTAAAAAATCACAAATACAGGTTACACTAAAGTTCCCAAGTTCCTTAACTAACAAAATCTTTAGGCTTTGTTTGGTACATCTATAGAGCTTGAGCAGTGGTGGCTGCGAGGCGGTGGTGGTTGGGAAGCGGTGGAGGGTGTGAAGCGGTGGTGGGTGTGAAGCGGTGGTGGGTGTGAAGCGGTAGCAGCAAGCAACGATAGTGGTTATGTTCGAGGGAAGTTTTTACCTGCATTTTGTGTACATGGGGTGTGCGCGGTCATCCAATAGGTCTCTAGAGTTCATAAATTTTTTTTTGCTCTTACAGGCCATATATATGGACAGCTGAGACCAGCACAAATCTCAACCAGCCGGTTGACACGCAACCTATTTGCATAAAAGGTTAAAAATTTCCCCTATTTCGGAGAGCGCTGGTTATGCAAGTTGGTGATGTCATTTCCCCAAAATGGCGTTGTAGGTCAAAACAAAACCGCCGTCTTCCAAGTGTGGTCAGAGGTTGGCGGTTACGAACGCCAAGCCCAAGAAAATGGAGTTTAGACCAGCAATGCTTACTACAAAGCTCCAAAATGTGCTTACTACTAAAGTTTCACGTGCTAAATTGTTATAACTTGCCCAAACAGAGGTAAAGTTGACAAGAATAGGATCAGCTAGTTACCGTTGGGTGATTCTTGCTGCGAAGCTGGGTGACTTCCGTAGCATATTTTACGAGATGCTCATTTTTGGGTTCAATAGATAAGGCAAACTTTGCATTGCTCTGATCAGAAATTCAAATGGATGATTCTCTTAGAATTTGTTGCAGGACAATAACTGCAAACATATACACAGTTATAATCTAGCTGTAAAAATAAAATACATACCAAAGTATATTCATGTCCGCAGTACACATTCGTATCATCAGGTAAAGACATGAGTTTCTGAAGCGAAGTAAGCATCTGCAATAAGAACAGAAAAAAGAGTAAAAAAGACAATCATACAAGATTGAACATCAAAAAACAAAAAGCCGAAAAATTAGTAGGTTAATAGTTAGATAATATCCCTCGTAAAGATAAATGTCCTCAGGCAACCATCTTTATATAGTCACATTTAAATTAGATCATATATGGTCAGCAAGTATAGGTGTTAGAAACAGAGCATCCAACCCCAATGTGTAGGCGAAAGGGCTCATGAACAATATCAAGTGCAGTGTTAAGAGAATTTTCAGAAGTGATATTATATTCACAAACATGCCTCCTCATATATAAGTATTTTACCTCTACCACGCAAGCTTCTTAAATTAGGTGACATGGCAGTGGGGGTCAACACTACCATGCTCTGATAGCAAGTTAAAACTTAAGCATCTAACCCAATACCAATTTCTTGCAAGTGGATGGCACGTGATCTATAGTAGATGCACAATGTCAGACGAGTTTTTAAGATATTTGACTATATTCTTAAGCATGCTTCTTCATGTGTAAGGTCTTTGCCCTCAACACAGACATTGTAGTAGGTTGTTGGGCCTAGCCTACTTCGATGCATGTTAGAATCTAAATATCCAACTCAAACCAATTACTTGTACGCGAAGGGGGTCAAAATCTATATTATTGGACACGAGACTATATTATTGATGAGGCCATGAAAAAATATATAAAGAAAATGGAGTGCCAATAGCTCATGACTAATGATCCCCACTAACTCAGTGAGATCATGGGGCTAACTACCGCATACGCGATCGGAATGCCCGATCCCCCGCACATGGAATCCCACCATGCACGCAAACCACCCGCGGCCGGCCAAAATGGCCGGTCGCCGCCTCCACTCCTCGGCTGCCGACCGCCGCGGGACAGGGAGTCCCCGACTGGCGGGTGCCGCCGCCTCTCCTGGCCGCGAAGCCGCACCGCAAAGGGGCATCCGCGCCCCGCGTCCGCGGCCACGAGGCCGCGCCCGCAAAGGGGCGGCCGCGCCCCGCAGCCTCCCCCCGCTGCCGCCTCCCCCGGTCGCGAGATCGCACCCGCAGAGGGGGCGGTCTCCCCCGCAAGGGTGCGGCCGCATCCCGCAAGGGGTGGGACAGGGAGTCCCGGCCGGCGGGTGTCGCTGCCTCTCCTGGCCGCGAAGCCGCGCCCGTAAAGGGGCGACCGCACCCCGCGTCCGCCTCCCGCGGCCACGGCCGTAAAGGGGCGGCCGCCCCCCGCTGCCGCCTCCCCCGGTCGCGAGGCCGCACCCGCAGAGGGGCGACCGCGCCGTGCGGCCGCCCCCGCGGCCGCGGGAGGCCGCACCTGCAAGGGCGGCCGTATCTCGCGGCCGCCCCCTCCGCGGTCGCCTTCCGGGGCCGTGAAGTCACGACCGACACCAAAGCCGGTCGCCCACGCTTGCTACGACCGGCCCTCCCGCCGGCCGCAACTCCTCTCGCTCCTCCGGCGGTCGCCCGCCGCCTTGATGGGCGCCCGTTGATGGCGAGCCCTCTCCCCCGTTTGATCGTCTCGTCATGATCACCGTCGTCCATCACATGGGTAATCACCCACATAACCACCATGGTTAGTGAGTAATATTATTTATTTAATTACGGCCTGCATATAACAAATATTATATAAATGATATGTATTCAAAACCATGCGAAATATGGTCTGCACCCGGTAATTTAGGTGGTTACGGTGTGCGAATAGTTGCATAACTGTCATAACCACCTCCTGGAACCTACAAAAAGACTCACAAACCTCTCTCATTTCTAACTTTCTCTCCTCCCGGCTTACTTCTTCCTCGGGTCGGAACTCTACCGAAATCCTCCTAAGAACCTCCTCCCGTCGAGCCACCCAAAAATTCGTCTAAGTCCACGGCGATCCGAGGAAGAAGACGATCGACAGCCAACCACTCTAAGCAAACTCCTATGTGCGCAACATTCCGCAAATCTCCGCCAACGCATCTCTGCATGCCTTACTGCCGCGCTGCCGTTCTCAACATCCGAGTGGCGTCCAAGGATATCCGCCATCGCCAGAAAGTGATAGAAAACGAGCTTCGGGTGAGTAGGCTTGTCGCCCACCGAGCGCACCTACAATTTCTCTCACCTCCAAGTTGTAACGAAGAGCGGCCTGTCGCCCTCAATTCCCTTGATAATCTGTAAACTGCCGTCAATAGTGAAATTTGACCGGCACCGTACCGGTCACGTGATTTTTTACCCAGTTGAGGGGTTTTTCTATGTTAAAATTACTTTGTGTTCTGCTCTACTTGTTCTGTGACTGTGTGCGCGCTCGACCGCTCCACGGGCTAAGACGACCAAGTTTAGTCCGGTCTATCAGGAGGGTTGAGTTGGCCGCAACAGTTTGACGTCATCTATGGGAAACGAGTTCCCTGAAGCTTGAAGAAGACCCCGAAAATAGTATCCTTCGCGCAACGATACTCGTGACTAACAGTGATGCCGAGGAGGAGCACTCGCACAACCCAAGGGTCTGTCCGACAGGGGCTTGAAAACACTGGTCTTTCCTGTTCACTTATCAACGCACCACGGCAGGAGGAGACCACTACCGCGCCGAACAACGTGCTTGATAGACGAGTCATCCGCATGGAGGAGCAGCAAACTGAAGTGCTCACACTCCTCAGAAATCTGAGGGCAACTCATGTATCCATCATGCCACCCGCACCAGCCAATCGACCACCTTCACCTCTAGTTCCCTCCGCAGTGAACAATAAAGAAAATAACTCCGAGGAATACTCGGAAGCAACAAGCACTTCACAAATCTCCTGTGTCTTCTCACCTCAAGAAACATAATCAGTTACCACCAGGTTCTCCTTCTCTAGTGCATGAAACGAGTATTGTTACTACCACCTCCTTTATCCAGTTGGGCGACACTCTATTCGTCACAAATTTTTCTTGCAATTTTTAATCTGTTAGTGCTCTTTTACGAGAATTACAATGCCCTATCTCACTTTCTCCTACTACATATTATTTTCAGGACCTTAAATCAAAGAGAACGATTGCTACTGGGACTGAACGAGTCAGTCTTTACTACCTCGACGATCTTCCCACTTTCTTTACAACTGTCATCTCAACTCTACTCCAGTGACATCACCGTCTTGATCATCCTCCACTACGTATCGTTTACTAGCTCCTATCATCTTTAAAGTCAGACTCCACTTTAGAATGTGAAACTTGTCAATATGGAAAGAATCACTGTACTACTTTTCTCGTTAACTTTGTAAGAGTTTGTTTGTTATTTTGACCTTGTTCATTCAAATATCTGAGATCCTGTCCATCCAAGGCTGTTGACCGAGAAAGATTTTATTTAGCTAATTTATTGATGATTTCTCTCGATATATTTGAGTACATCTTTTAAAAGAATGCACTGCACTCCTTTTGTTTTCTCTAAATTTTGTAATGAACATTTGCACATAGTTTGGTTTACCCCTCAAATTTATTCGAACTGATAATGCGAAAGAATACATGAGCCAATAGTTATCATCTTTCTACACCTCAAATAGTATTATTAATCAGAGCAGTTAAGTGTATACATCCCAACAAAATGAAGTGGCTGGAAAAATCACATCTCGTCGATGTGGCTCGGAAACTCATGTGTCAGATGAATGTGTCCCGCTCTTATTAAGGTTATGCGATTCTTATTTCTTATTTTCTCATTAATCTTCTACCTTCTACTCTTCAGGGTAAGTCACTTTTTCTCTTCTTCATCTGGATAGTGCATTATTTTCCCTCATCCCTCGTGTGATTGAATATACTGCTTTCGTCCACACTTCTGCATCTGGTCGGGACAAACACTCTGCTCGCGTACCAAATGTATCTTCATGGTACTCTCCTACTCAGAGAGGATATCAATGTTTCGATCATATCTCCAAACGTCAATGTCTCTGTAGATGTCACATTCTTTGAGTCTATCCCTTGTTTCTCCACAGATGGAGGTGCTCTTACTATCGAGGTCCCTCTTCTCTTTACTACCTCTCCTCCTCCTATCTTTGTTTCATCATTCTCTATCATTCACGCGCCCTATTAGATATCTCACAACTATCACCACTGTTGGGTCCATTGATCACAATGTCTCAGATTTGAAGAAGACTTACAGGACAATGGAATACACATATTTGAATCTGATGTATATTATAAGTTCTTTATATGCAGGTGGTTACTTGTCACACTGATTTGACAGGTTGACTAAGTAACAATGACAGGTGGACACAAGAAGAGATGTTGGCAAGTCAGAAATCTGTTTAAGTCCACAGGCGTCAAGTGAAGGCAGTTCACTCAACGCCAGATAGCCAGAAGCGTTGAGTAAAGACTAGACAGTCAAAGCCTCAGCATTGCCAAGACAGAAATCTGGTTAAGTCCAAAAGCGTTGAGTGAAGACAGTTCACTCAACGCCCAAAGCCTTAAGCGTTGAGTGAAGCTCAAGCAGTTAAAGCCGCAAAAGAATCTGCCAAAAAATCTGGCTAAGTCCAGAAGCGTCGAGTAAGGACGGCTCACTCGACGCCAGATGAGCAAAGCGTTGAGTGGAGCTCACGATGTCAAAGCCACAAAAAGATGTAAACAGAAGATCTGTCTAAATCCAGAAGCGTTGAGTGAAGGCAGTTCTCTCAACGCCAACTCAAGAGAAAATTCAATTAAGTACAGAAGCATTGAGTGAAGGTTGTTCACTCAACACCTCAGCAAGATGGCGGGCAAAGACAGGAAACGTTGAGTGCAGAAGCTTCACTCAACGCCTCCATACAGAGAAAATCTGCTAAGTCCAAATGCGTTGAGTGATGAAGGTTCACTCAACGCGTAATCAGTTAGACCACAAAAGTTTATATTTGTTGAGTAATGTCAGCTCACATGACGCCTGGTGTTTGCAGAAAACTGACTAAGTGTTTTGACGTTGAGTGACATACCTTCACTCAACTCCTATGCTGAATTGTTTGAATTTGACTAAGTCCACAAGTGCTGACATCAGCAGAAATTCAAATGTTGCAGGAAGTCTACAGTACACGACAAATGACGCCGCTTGCCTGTTGCACAAAATTTAATGCAAAAGTGGAGCTGCAGCTACCAACTCCAGGTGGGCCCATTGCTCAAAGAGCTGTTGGACGGCGGGATAGAAAAAGAACAGATTACTAAGAAGAAATTAACTTTTGAAAAATAGCAAAACTTCATCTTCTCCCTCTCGACTGAGTTGCAGAGCTTGAAGGAGGAGTTCATTCTTCTGTTCTGAAAGTTCAAGCAAGATAGCTGTTGATCTACTCATCCTCAACAACAAAGTTCAGAGAGGATTCTCTCCGAGTTAGAAGTTGCAGTATAAGCAAGCTATAACTACAGAGTCTTCACACCCAAGCTAAACTACTCTTGAAGATATTTTCCTGGAGCTGTGAAGAAAGGAGGACAGAGTTAATCTCTGTTCAAAAGGAGAAAGACACAGAGACTCTAGCTCTGGTGTCAAACATCATCAACCAACTACTATTAACCAACTACTATTATTCTGTAGGATCATTTTGATCTGAGTGTAAGCCTAACTTATAAAGGCTGAGTGTATGATCTTTAAGTAGATATGAGTTGTAGGATTGAGTTGTGAATCTGAGTGGTAGGGTTTTTGTCCTGAGGTAGGATCTGGTTCAGATCTGAGGTAGGAGAGTCATGCTCTTTGAGTTGTAAGGCTATCCTCCTAGCCTGAGTTGTAGAACTTTAAGGTAAAGTCTGAGGTAGGGCCTGGAGGGCCTGAATGGTAGGAGATTATATCTCTGAGTGATAGGGCTTGGTGCCTGAGTTGTAGGACTTGGACGAGTCTGAGTGATCCTGAGGGATCTGAGTTGTAAGCTCATTGAGCCGAAGTGGAGAAGTTGTCTTGTCTAACAAACTGTTAGAAAGGTGGGCGGGACAGTGAATGTACCCATAATCTGGGAAACCACTATAAATTCCTGTGTGCTATGTGAGTAATCTTGAAAGCTAACTAAAAGTAAATCACAACACATCAAGAACAGGGAAAATACTTAAAAAGACCTAAAACCTATTCACCCCCCTTTAGGTGTTAGCTACTCTTGAAACTAAAGACTTTCAACCACCTCCTGAATATATACCTCATCTTACACAATTTCTTTATTATTATCGTCACCGCCCTACTCCCCCCTCCTTGTTCCTTCCACTCCAGCATCCGCACCGTCAGTTCTCAGGCCAGCTCTATCCTCTTCAAAAGTTTCCTTCACCTTAGCAGACTCAGAACTGGATGTTCTCATTGCTTCACACAAAGGGTAAGGGGGAGCCCTAAACATCTGATTATTAATGTTGACTCGTGCAAAATTCAATTCTTCTTGCAGCAGAATTGCTTTGGCACTCTACCAATACCATTCCTATTACTTATCATGAAGCTCATCGTATACCTTGTTGGAAGGCGGCTATGGATGAAAAAATCTTAGTCTTGGCATCAAAGGGTGTATTTGGACTCTGATTCCTACCCCACATGGAGCTAAGATTATTGGTTGTCGATGAGTTTTTGTCATCAAGTTTCTACCTGACAACATTTTGGATAGATATAAGGCTCGTCTGGTTGTCAAAGGGTTCACGAAGACATAAGGCATTGATTTCTTTAACACCTCTCTGCTTGTCTATATCAGTACTATCTGGGTACTTTTCTTTGTTGCTATCAACAAGAATTGACAAATATCTCAACTTAATGTAAAAAATTTCTCTATGGTGACCCGCACAAAAAAGTCTACATGAAGCAATCTCCTGATTATATTGCTCAGAGGGAGTCTCACGTGTGTAAGTTTCAGAAGGTCATTTATGGTTTTAAGCAAAGCCCTCAAACATGATCTAAAAATATAGTCAGGTTGTCTCCACCATTGGTTTTTTCAGAAATAATGTTGATTGCTCTCTTAATATGGAAGACCAACGACGGACTGGTTATTCTTGCTGACTACATAGATGACATTTTTCTTATCGGAGATAATTCCTCTGGAATAGAGATAACAAAGAAACTCCTATGAAATCTTCCTCTCTAACCAGTGAAATCTTCCGCAGCCAGTACAATCATAGAATCCTATGAGAACTAATACAAATTTAAATGGAACATGTTTCTGTGCAAAAGCATCCATGAATGAACTATTTCCCTAAATGCATAACTGCCTGGTTCAGGTTCTGAAAGAACGAGGCTAGTAATGATCTATGACGCATTACATAACCAGTAATATACTAAAGAAGACATTTTGAACTTCCCGCTCCATCCTCTAGAAAGGTGATGCGGATTTCTACACCCCGAACAAGCTGAATTGAGAATTTCTAGTGGAGTTGAAGGTGCCAATAGGGGTTGAAGGGTCTGAAGTTCTTAAAGGTACAACCTTTGCATCGCAGTGAACAACTGCATGGTAATCTTCGGTGTGATGCATTGTAATATGAACCACATGCTCATGTAGCGAGTTCTCTACAATGTAGATAAGTTTCCCCCTCAAAAGAGGACTCTTTCGTAGTCTTGTGTTGAGCGTTAGGTTTGGGCATAAAACCTTCAGTTGTTGCAATAAACTCAGACTACCAGTAAGAATGTGTTGACCCTTCGCCTCTTTATATATGTTCATCGACTAACCAACCATCTGTCGCTCAATTGATTTCTCTTTGATCTTTCTTTGTTCACTATCAATTAAGTTATAACCCTCCGTGACGTATAGCCCTAACAAGGGGATTGATCAATAGGGAGAGGGCCTTATGGGGGGCTGAACTTACATAAAGAGGCGAAGAGACGAAGAAGGAAGATCGAACAATAAGGAGAGGACCTGATAGGGGGCTCGGTCAAAGAAACGAGAGGTGCAAAGCTGCAATGCGAGAGGACCCCATAAAGGCGAAGAGCTGAGTAGTGATAGCGACGAAGGGGGTGAAGACCGATAGGGAGAGAGATGGAAAGAAAGAAAGAAACAAGGAAGAGAAAAGATAGACTCCAGGTGGTACGAAGTTAGGCTAACCTCTATTTGGCGCTACCTTCTCGATCGAAGAAAACATCAATTGTTCTTATAGAACCAATCCTATAAAATATCTCATTTTATTGAAGTCATTTAATGTGCTAAGCATGAAATTGTTTCAAGATTCTTTGCTAATATTTGTCTGCAACTTCTTCAATAGCAAATACCTTGATACAACGATTCCCCATGAGTCTATTGTCGGATGGATGTTATATCGCTCAAGAAGAAGTCAACGTAAATCCATAGCTCAAGATCACATCCTTTTCAGATTCATTTTAGAATCATTCTATATATGAGATCAGAAGATTTGGATTTTCTTTTCCTTCTCTTTGAATTCACATTATCTAGCATGATAACGAGAACGAGAAAGATGTCAAGATGTTTTTCTTTTGCCAAGCTTTTAGTCCTTCCATGTCTTTCATGGTTGGACCAAGCCCTATCACTTTGTTTCCTTTCATCAAGCTTTTAATAAGGGTGTCATGATGAGCCAAAGGGTGCATGCACAACTAATAAAGTAGCATATGGATCTTTTTCCATTATAAAGAACTTATTAGAATCACTCAATAGAAATCCAACCATTGACGTATAATATAGTCGTCAAATTTTTGGCCAGATGTGCGTAGTCAAAGTTGTTCTAAGTCTTCCTCCCGGATCTCTTAATCCCTATCTAGTCAATATACCTACTTTACTTGCTTTGAATATAGAGTCATTCCTTCTTTTGGAGAAGTGCGTGAAGGACAAACAGTACCAGTACTAGTATGTGTTCCTAGGCCCCTAATATGAATACCTATTAATGAGACTTGCAGTTTCCGTGTTTCGGCTTGTTCTAGGTGTTGGTTTTGCGTGGCTCGCCTACTAACAAAATCCTCATCGGCTCACCCACTTTCGTGCTCGGTCTATTCGTCACTACGCGAGTCACATCGTCATACTCTTTGCATGTATTATCAGCTACTTTGTTTCATTCGACGCTATCACGACTCACCTATAAATACCCTTGCAGGGATCATAAATGAAAAATTCCCCAATTTCACTCATCTGAGAAAAGAAAAATTGAAGTAATCTCAGAGAGAAAGAGAGAGAGTATCGAACCTGCAGAGGGGATAGTAAGAGAAAGACTGATGGAAAGTTATAGGATGTCAGAGATGTCTCTCCATTGGTTGGTGCCATGTTAATCGCAACTTTCACTCGCTCACAGGGGCATACAGTCAAATCCCATATTCACATCTCTTAATAACGGGGAGTAGACTATAGGACGATGGCAATGTACTCATTTTCTGAATGATATAAGGCCAATAAAAGGCTTTCATCAATTGTTAAGCATGTAGATTAGGGTGATCCCTAAACACAACGTTAGCCGCTTTGGACTAACATAGAATTGGCTTCATAGTCTCACTCAACAAAGACTAGGGGTCTTGTAGAGCCCGAAAGGAACCATTAGGTCATTCAAACTAGAAAGAGATAGACGAGAGGGTTGCAATTCCAATTTCCCCATCTTCGCTCTTCATCAATTAGTCTGAGTAGAAGTGGTAACCCAAAATTCTTAATCGACCTCAAGCCACACAAAAAAACAAAGTATAGTGAGGTGTGCCTAGTCTCAAAATATTTGAGAAGCACCTAGTTCCACAAGAAAATAAAACAAACCTTAATCTGGTTGTATCGCCCGAAATGAGGTAAATCTACGACCATGGATGACAAAAAAACACAATCCCTTTTCTCCTGAGAAAAGGTAAATCTACGTCCATGAACTACTTACAGGTAAAGCTACAAGAAAATCTTCCCTTTTATCTCTCGGACCTAGAGTTGTTGCAGCTAAGCCACATACTATCATCAATATAATGATGCAGAGAATGGTCATAAGTAGATTTTTGTTCAATACTCTTTCTTAATGGCGATTGTCCTGCCTTACAAGCAAGAAAAGCCCATTAGAGCTGAGCATATTATTCAAAACTCGAAAGTTGCTCAAATATTGAGCCGAATCGGAATCGATTACAATTGATTCGACTCAATATGAGTCAATTCAATTTGGCTCTGTTAGAAGTGTTATAAGAAAATCTTGTAAAAGCCCAAAGAAAGCTCATATTAGGCTTTCTTCCTCCTTATGTTTTAGTCTCACATCTTGAATGAAGATCTTTCTCTCTTTCTCCTTCTATATAAGTGTGCACATGCTTGTATTTAAATATATGAAAAGAATTAATAAAGTTTTTCAGATATTTCTTAATATTCTGAGAATTTTTCTACATCGTATCAGAGCCAGGTTGTCCTACACCAGCTTCCTGTTGCCTCTCATACTCTATCTGCAACCCTTCTTCTAACCGAAGCTCTCTGCATCCTGCGGCCTTCCTAATTTAGCCCGCAGCCTTCCTGGTTCCGTGGTTCCACCCCAACTTCACCCAGTCGCTTCTTGCTTTTATAGCCTTGCTCCTCTGATTCGTGGGGACCACCAGTTTCCAATTCGCCGCGGTTTGCCTCGTCTTTGCCACAAGCTTTGCTCGCTACGGTTCTGCGTTCTATCTTCCTTCTCGCGAGAACTGTTCGCTGCTCTGGCCGCGTCTGTTTCTTCTCCAGTCCGCGTCTACCCGCAGACACCTATCTTTGGCCTCATCTCAGATCGTGGCTCTCTTCTCGCTTCCGTAACCCTCTCTCAGGCCGTCACTCCTCATGAAGCCTTCTTCCTTCAAGTCTCCATAACCTTTCAGCTCGCCTTCTCTCCTCAGGCCGCCGCAGCTCCCTCAGCTCCCACAGGTCGCCGCACTTTCTTAAGCCACAGTACCTTCGCGTGCTATTTGCTCCTGGCCGCTAGCCGCTCTTAGCTCATGTCCGATCTCTTCTCCTTGCCGCCAACACTGCTCTCTGCGGTCTGGTGTGGTTTTTCAGCAGCTCGTCGTGGTCTGCCTTTGTTTTAGCAGCTCACCGCACTCTTCTCCTAACCGTAGTTTTGTGGTTACGGTCGTTTCTTTCTCTGGCCGTGTTTCTCAGGCCGCCACCACAGCTTGTCTCAGCCCGCACCTCAGTCCGCCTTTGTCTTGCTTGTTGTTTGACCGCAAGTGTCTCCCTCTAGCCGTCTCTGAGCTTGATGCCATCTACTAAAGAGCCTTCTCTTCCTGCTTGTGCGGCTATGCCTGTTCCTGAGGTCCGTGACTAGTTACGAATCACTACCATTTCTCTTAGTGGGAAGAAGAATTTTGTTGAGTGGGTGCACTCTGTTCGCCGGGTTCTTCAGACAAAGGGTCTCCTGCACCATTTGACTAAGGACACAACTTCTGCACCCATTGATGACTGGCTTCGTGACGATGGCGTGTTCAGACTTGACTCCTCAACTCCCTGGATGGCGAACCCTACCATATGACGATTTATCATGAGACGGCCAAGGAAATGTGGGATGGGCTCGATTCTCTTTACTCTGGCAAGGACAGTCTCCAACACTTGTTTGACATCATCATCGATCTTCAAAACCTTGACTCAGGCAGTGTTGCTGACTTAACCTCCTTTGTTGCACGCTCTAAGACTTTGGTTGAGGTCTGGATTCAACATCAACCTCCTCCTACTGATCTGGCTGCTCTCAAAAGGAAGTTGTTGGTATTGCCATAATGATAGCTCGCGTTCCACCTCATCTTCACAGTGTTCGGGCTCAGATACTCTCTTCCTCTACGATTTACTCATTCTCTGATGTTTGCTCCATGTTGTTAAAGGTTACACACTTACACCACCTCCTGACGCTCCCGGCCCTCCCTCACCAGCTCTTCTCCAGCACTCTGCTGCCCCCTCCCTCCTCCCTCAACTTGAGGAGGTCGCTCCGGCTCCCGCGGGCGAGTTCGTGGCAGCCGGCCAAGGCCTAGGTGTACCTACTGTGGTAAGGATGGACATCTTGAGGCAACTTGCTACTGCAAACATGGTCTGCCTCCTCGTCCTAATGTCTTTGTTGTTGCCGACACCTCTTCTGCCACTCGTGCTGATCTCGATGAAGTGCGCCTCCAGCTCCAGGAACTTCAAGGGTTACTCAACCACCCGCCTGCCTCCGTTGCCTCCATCTCTAACGAAAGCATCACTTGTATCTCCACTAGTCCACGCTGGATAGTGGACTCAGGTGCTACTCACCATATCACTTCGTTGAAACCACCTCAGTACTTGATCTCTCCGCATCCCAAGTTTATCACAATAGCCAATGGTGACACTGCCCCTTTTTCCGGCTTTGCTGATATACCACTTTACACTTCTATTTCTCTTCGCTCAGTCCTTCATGTCCCGGGCTTTCCGTTCAATTTATTTTCTGTCAGCCGCCTCACTGCCGATCTTGATTGCTCTGTCACATTCATCTCTTCTTCTTTTATGATGCAGGATCGAGAGACGCAAAGTATCATTGGTAAAAGACAACTGCACAATGGACTCTACCTTCTTAATGTCTCTCATACCATTCTCTCCACCGTCTCCTCTGCAGACTGGCATCGGCGTCTTGGGCATGCTCCTCTTCAGATCCTCAAGAAGGCTCTTCCTTATATTCCTCTTCCCGCATTTACTTGTGATTCATGTATTCTGGAAAAACAACATCGTTCGCTTTCTCTCCTAATTGTACTTGGAGCGCTGCTCCTTTTGATTTAGTACATTCTAATATTTGGGGTCCGTACAAAATGACTAGTCTGTCTGGTTATCTCTATTTTATAACTTTTACTGATGATTATTCTCGTATAGCATGGTTATACTTACTTCGCGATCGCTCTGAGCTCACACGTGTGTTCCGAGCTTTTATTCTTGAGACACGCACACAGTTTTCTTGCACACTTAAACACTCCGAACTGATAATGCTCGAGAATACACCAGCCATGCATTTGATAATCTCTGCTCTGAGTTTGTGATCATTCATTAGACTTCGTGTGCTTATACTCCCCAACAGAATGGTGTGGCTGAACGCAAAAATAAACATTTTCTTGATGTTGCTTGCTCCCTGATGTTTCAAATGCAGGTTCCCAAAACATATTGGCACTTTGTTATTTCCACAACGTTTTATCTCATCAACCGTCTACCCTCCTCCGTCCTCAATTATGTCACTCCGTTTAGTCTTCTCTTTCCCTCCGCACCGTCATTCTCTCTCACGCCTCGGATATTTGGTTGTACCTGTTATGTCCATATGCTTGGCCCTTCCACTGACAAGTTCGTTCCTCGGGCAACCAAACATACGTTCGTTGGTTACTCCCGTACTCAAAAAGGGTATGCTTGCAACTCTCCAACCACTCACAAGGTGTTTGTCTCTGCTGATGTTACTTTTCTGGAAGAACAACCTTGTTGCTCTACTACAACCCCCCCCCCTCTTTCACCACCGTTATTACCTCGACCTGTCATCCTAGTTACATCTCCTCTCCCGCCACTCCTCCCAAACCCGGTTTCTGATCCACAAAAGCCACCTCTTCTTCGTGTCTATACTCGCCGTCCTCCTACCTCTGCCACCCCGCCACAGTCACCTTCAACCTCTGGCACCGTGCGGCCTGTTGATTCGGCTCCCTCCTTCACGACTCATCCCATAAAGGATTATGTATACTTACATCGCCTATCCTCGGCGCTTCAACACTTAGTTACTTCATTATCCTCCATCTTTGTATCTAACTCTGTGCAGAGGCTCTCCAACATTCGGGCTGGCGAGCGGCTATGGAAGAAGAAATGACTACCCTCTGGGCTAATCACACATGGGATCTGGTTTCTCTTTCTCCAGGACAGAGTTGTGTTGGATGTAAATGGGTTTTCGTGATCAAGCATGCTCCTGATGGGACGAGATTGACCGTCTCAAGGCCCGTTTTGTAGTTCGTGGGTTTACTCAACAACAAGGCCTCGACTATGAGGAAACTTTCTCACCGGTGGCCAAGCTCAACACGATTCGTGTCCTTCTCTCTTTGGTTGTACATCGACAATGACCCTTACATCAACTGGATATCAAAAATGTTTTTCTCAATGGAGGCCTACAAGAAACTGTCTACATGCAACAGCCTCCCGGGTTTGAGACCACGGGGGAGTCCCGAGTCTGTCACCTTAAGAAGTCAATTTATGGTCTCAAACAATCTCCTCAGACATGGTTTGACAAATTTAGTAGGGTTGTCCGTGAAGTTGGATTTACTCGAAGCTTGACGGATTTCTCTTTTTTTTACCCGTCACCGAACAACATGCACTATTCTCCTCTTAGTTTATGTCGATGACATTCTGATTACGGGAGATGATTCAAAGGGAATAAAAATGATTAAGCAGCACCCGAATTATGTTTTTCAAAAAAAGATTTGGGGAATCTTCGGTACTCCTTGGCTAGAAATCACAAGACGTCCGGATGACCTTGTCTTATCTCAATGGAAGTACTGCCTCGACCTTCTTCAGGATGCTGACTACTCTGAATGCAAGCCGATTAATACTCATATGGGTGTCAATCACAAGCTTTGCGCTCATGCCTCTGACACCGATCTTCTTCTTCCAAATCCCGAATACTATCGACATCTTGTTGGAAAATTGATTTATCTTACAGTTACAAGACCAAACATCTTTTTTGCTGTTGGGGTTGTCAGCTGATTTATGCATTCTCCTCGGATGTCTCGCCTGCAGGCTGTCAAATGCATCCTAAGATATTTGAAAACAGCCCCTGGTCAAGGGCTGGTATACAAAACCTCTTCCTCCTCTACTCCAACATTGGTTGCGTATTCAGATGTTGATTATGTCGGCTCCCTGGATGATCGACGTTCACCAGCGGATTCTGTATTTACTTTGGAGGTCACCTTATTACCTGGCACAACAAGAAACAATCTGTGGCTGCTCGCTCTTTGGCCGAAGCCGAGTACCGTTCGATGACCTTTGCTGTATCTGAGATCACATGGCTTGAAAGTCTCCTAGGTGATCTAAGAGTCAAACTTTCCTCACCGACTACTTTACTTTGTGACAGTCAATCAACTATACACATAACTAAGAATCTTGTTTTCCATGAACGGACGAAACACATTAAAGTTGACTGTCACTTCATTCGAGAGAAAATTCAAATAAAGAAGCTAGAGTTGAAACATGTTCCGGATACTGATCAAGTTGTTGATCTCCTCACGAAGGCCCTACCTCGGGTTCTATTTCATCATTTCTTGTTTAAGCTTGGTGCTTACGACTTGTACGCTCCAGCTTGCGGGAGAGTGTTAAAAGTGTTAGAAGAAAATCTTGTAAAGGCTCAAATAAAGGCCCATATTAGGCCTTCTTCCTCCTTATGTTTTAGTCTCACATCTTGAGTGGGGATCTTTTTCTCTTTCTCCTTCTATATAAGTGTACACATGCTTGTATTTAAATATATGAAAAGGATTAATAAAGTTTTTCAGACATTTCCCAAAATTCTGAGCGTTTTTTCTACAAGCTCGAATCATATTTCGAGTCGACTTCGAGCCAGCCCTGAATCACACAAAATATGATTCAAATCATCTCGAATTAATTAAAATATTATGTAATTATTAATAGTATTATTATTTTAAAATTAAAACACTAAAATTTAAACCTAAAGAAACAGAGTAACGTCTTTAAGTGTTTCATTTGCTAAATTTAGAGATTGTCCAATTTAATTTCGAGTTAACTAGGACTAAAAAGAAAAAAAATGCTCAATTTCGAGCCGGTTCGAAATCGAGCCATTTTGAGTGAAGCCGGCTCGACTTGAAATTGATTTCAAGTCGAGTTCGACAAAAATTTTTTGATTTCGTGTCAATCCTAAATTACTCAAAATGGACTCGGTATTAGCCCTAAAGCTCATATAGAGATAGGCGAAAGCAAAAAGCGGAGCTAGCTACTAAAAGACAGTGAATATCCCGAAAAAAAGACGATATACATTATGGTTGGATCATGGAACTCCCTCTGTTCAACATTTTCTTTTTTTAGGATGTAAAGAGTCAGAGCCACTAGGTTATGCAAGCACACACACTCATTGGTCCAAGTCAACGCACATGCTTTGCTTGGTTCAACATTGTCGATCCCAAAAGATGATTTAGCGCTGCACATCTCGACCTCTTCGTGCAGAAAGAAAGACACCGGCCTTATCTAATGTCCTTTTCCCTACTTAAACACCTACTCTTCCCTAAGACATGAAAAGATATTACAACAAGGCAACAATGGTGCATCTACTGAGAATAGACCCCAAGACGGGGGCTTGTTGACACTTGGTACGGCCTATGAAAAGGTATCGTCCGGGATGAATTTACATGTGATCTTTGAAAAGAGTGCTTATGTGTGCTATGAAAAAAAAGGAAAGGAGTCATTCGTGGCGAGTTCTAATAGGATACCCGTAGCCGCGAGTTTCATTCCTGATCTGGCTTCCTTCTTGTAGGAAAGTATTTTTTGGCACTCAAGGGAATCCTCTTTTAGGTCTATCAGTCGAGTTAGAAAAAGTGGCCAATGATTTTGACAAGTTCCGGTCTTCCAAGGAGAATGTAAACAACCTATTTTCTCTTTTAATTAACAAACTCATCCTTGACACAATAAATAGATTATGGATGCCTCTCCTGCTAGCTCTAACTCTTTGGGCAAGTACTCTTAGAATGAGATAAATTGCAGAGTCCTACTTCGTTGTCGTCCTGACAACACTTTGGTTTGAAGGTAGGAAACTTTCTTTCAAGCTTCAAAGAGTCAGCACAGCAATTAGTCTAGTTAGACTACCTTTTCGCTCTTCCCAGCTTTTCACTTGTGAAACCCCGCAGCTAACCAGTGAAATGAAGTTGGCTACTAAAGGAATTACTTCAGTGATGGGTACTTCTGAAAATTAAAGATAGGTGGAAGGCTCAGACTTTTAGTTTGATTCCAATGATGTCCAATCAGACTCAGTAGACTCGTATACTCCTCCGACTTAACTCTTCCAAGCTCACTTCATTGTCTTTTTCTTCATTATAAAGTTGATAAAAATATATTTTTCATCATTCCTTAATAATCACATTTACCTGTTAAAACTAAATTTGTTTCATCTTTTAAGCATTTAACTTGACTTAAATCCTTTATATTCTTCTCTGCAGCTCGAGTAATTTTATATATATCACACTCTCCATCTTTGGTATCTGGTCGTTTGTAAAATTCGTCACCGGCTTGACTTCTTGCTTTACATACTGTTTTTTAACATCTTTCTTAACGACTTTATACCTTGCCAAATTTTCATCATTCATACAATCGTAGAGTGCTTTATAGCTAGTTTTCTGTGTCGTCACTTTATCTTATACTTCCTCTTTTCACCACAAAGATTTTTTTATGTGGGGGAGCATAGCCTTTTGACTTTCTAAGTACATTCTTTCAACTTATCCTTAAATATAAAGATAATTTCACATGTGGTACTAGATGAAATAAGAATTTAGTTATTCCATAATAGCTACCTTGAAAGAAATATGTTTTTCCATCTTAAGGTTCCATCACCAAAGTTTTAGCAACATTTTAATCCTCCTCTTGAATTTATTATATTTAATTTGCACATCCAACACCATTAGTCTATATTGTGTTGCCAAACTTTCTCTTGGTATGACTATGCAATTCTTATAAATCTTTCTATCCATTTTGTGAGTCATAAAATAGTTAATTTGTGACTTATTTAGTCCGCACTTAAATGTAATTAAATGTTCTTCCCTCTTTATGAAGAACATATTTCTCACAATTAGCTCATGAGTTATGACAAAGTCTAAAAATAATTCATCCGTCTTCATTTCTTTTTCCATACCCAAATCCTCCATGAACATCTATATAATATGTATTTTCCTTCCATATCTGTCAATTTAAGTCTCTTCCCATGAAAATCCTCTCGCTCTGTGGGATTTTTCTTACCAGATCATCTAAGTCTTCCCAAAATTGTACTTTAATAGCTTCAATTAATCCTACTTGTGACGCATAAACACTAATCATATTAATAATTTTTTTTATTGCAACCAATTTAAGAGATATAATTCTATCATATTTTCTACTTATCCTTAAAACTTCATCGCTCAGAGTAGTAACCACAATAATACCTAGTTCATTGCTTAATTTATTTTTTTCATGTGTACCATTATTTAAAACTTAAATTGTCTAAAAATTTAGCTTTCTCACCCAACCATTTAGTCTCTTGCACACATAACATATTTATCCTTCTCATAATCATCGTATTCACTACTTCCATCACTTTTTTCCATTAGTATATCTATAATCAAACTTCCAAACCTAAGTCGATAACAAATCCTACGATCTACTTTCCTAAAATGCCTAATATGTGAGGGCTCTTGCATATTTAACATTACACCCCAAGTCTACTTGGAGGTGCATCGGTCTATGCTAAGACGCTGCATTCAGACAATAAGCCGAGTAGTCTTGTATATTTAACATTACACTCTAAGTCCTGGAGTTGTAGCGGTATATACTCTTGCCAAGACACTTAATTAGGACCGTACTATCAAAATTTTATGTAGTAATAATTAGGATTGTAACGGTTCGATTTGGTTCAGCTTTTAAGAAAAATCACAAACCGAACTATCCCTATGTGATTTTAAAAATTTGAACCAAACTGAACCGTGAAACTGAAAACTATTATAACCACACAAAACGAACCGAATGTTTTGGTTTGGTTCAATTTTGGTGGTTTAAAAAAATATAAATGCATTATTTTAGAGAAATTTTTTAAAAACATAGTTACATACATGATGTTCAAAGAAGCAATGCGTGACTCAAGTTAATAACTTAATGTAACACAATAAGTTTTTATTAAACTTTCATCGTGTCAACCGTGACGCCCAGATAAATAAAATATATTATGATACTAAATTACTAATGTTAATGTAAGTGCTAATACAGTTTGATTTCGTTCGAATTGGTTGGGTTTAACATTCAAAACCATGAACCGAACCGAACCACACGGTTTTTTCAAAAATTAGAACTATGACTGAACCACGTCCTACTTAAACCGAACCGAACCGTACGGTTGGGTTCGGTTTGGTTAGGAGGTTCGATTGATTTCGACTTACAACCCTAGTAATAATGGTAGGGAGTATATTAACTCCCCCACTTAACACTACCTTGTCAATCATGTCATTATCCATCAAACTTTATGCGTTCACTCTGCTTCTCAGAACTGGATAACTGAGCTGAAAAATCGTCACCTCTTAGAAATCGCTCGGTGTTTACTATTCATTGAGCCTTCCTAAATCGTATTGGGGTGGGGTCGTTTTTCACATGTCTATCTTATCAACTGAATGCCCTCTCAGGGCTTGGGTCACAAACCCCCTCTTATTGCCTTAGTGGTAACCCCAACTACTCCCCAACCAAAAATATATGGTTGTGTGTGCTTTGCTCACATACATTCTTCGATATAGTCTAAATTTATCCCTCCGTGCTCTCAAGCGTGTGTTGGTTACTTTCCTACTCAAAAGGGTATAAATTTTATCACCCTCCTATAAAGAGGTTTTGCACAACGGATATTACTTTCCGTGAATCTGAGCCTAATCTCACTTCAATAGGAGTCTACACATACAAAGAAGTGAGCTATCCTACCCTTGTTGATTCCTCCATAATACTCTATTCCTCCACATACTCAAACTCATAACAAAACTCCCAATACAGGGGAGCTTCCTCATAAAGAACAAGAATTACATGTGCACATTAGACGGTGTAAAGGTCCAAATATATAGACTCATCCCATGCTTCAAGTGCCAAATACGCTAGCAGATTCCTCTGATCTTCTCACTTCCCTCAATAAAGGCATCAAATTTTGCACTCAACACTCATTATCTCATTATGTTTCATATGGCACTCTAACTCCTTCGCATAGAGCCTTCACATCTTCTCTTATATCTATTTTAATTCCATCCTCATGGTCGGAGGTTCTTGGGTATCAAAAGTGGAAAGAGACAATGATTGTGGAACTAATTTCTTTGGAAACAAATCATACATGGAGATTTAACATACCTCCCACATGGAAAGAAGACCATTAGTTGTAAGTGGGTGTTCATCATGAAACAGAAGGCATGGTGGAACATTTCTTGCAATCGATTATTGAGAAACTTTTGCCCATGTAACAAAAAAAAATTCTATAAGAGTCTTGTTATCTTATGTTGGGTGCAAGGGATGAGATCTTACCCAATTGGATATGAAGAATGCATTATTCATGAAAACTTAGAAGAAGAGGTATATATGTCTATCCCCTGGTTTTTCTCCTCACAGTTCTGAAGGGAAAGTGTGCAAACATAATGTTGTCCACGATTTGAAGCAATCTCTGAGGGCTTGGTTGAGCCGTTTTCATAATGTCATGATCTCTTTTGGATACAGACAAAGTCATGTCGACCACACTTTGCTTAGCAAATAGAGGGACATGTTAACTTCTCTCATCTTTCTATGTTGATGACATTGCCATAACATGCGCTGATGATGATGAAGTAAAAAATCTAAATGGAGAATCAAGCAAACGAATTTGAAGTAAAAGATTTAGGAAAGTTTTTTTTTAGGGGATTGAAGTTGTTAGATCTAAACATGGTATTTTCATCTCTTATAGAAAATATATCCTTGATTTACTAGAATAATACGAATGTGTAGACTTGTTGATACTCCAATGCAGGCTAACTACAGTTTTGGAAGGGGTGATGGGAAGACATTATTGGTTACCAACGTCTTGTCGGGGGGGGGGGGGGGTAATTTACGCAGCCCATACCGCCTTGACATAGTGTATGTTGTGGGAGTCATCTAGTATATGCATTCCCCAAGGACAAGGCATCTCGATGTTGTCATAGAATCCTAAGGTATATGAAGACCTCACCTGTAAGAGGATCCTCTTCATTCATCGTCCTGAGTTGAAAATTGAAATTTATATTGATGTGGATTAAGCTGAATCTGTTGAAGACAAACGATCTACATCTGGGTATTCTCGTTCATTGGTGGAAAACCTGGTTACTTGTAGAAGCAAATACAACAACTCGGTGTCTCATTGTCTAGTGCAGAAGCCGAATTTAGAGCTATGGCATAGAGCACACGCGAGGGTGTTGTAGTTACGTCTCTCTCATGTGTGATCTGGAACTAAGCAAGACTAGTCTCATCAGGTTGTATTGTGATAACAAAGTTGTAATCAATAATGCCCACAATCCCATTCAGCACGATCAAACTAAACATATTGAGGTGAACAAACAATTCATCAAAGAAAATATTGAGAAAAAGATTATTTGTACTTCATTTGTTCCTTCAGAGGGAATTAAATAATATTCTTAGAGTGCGAGGGCAAATGTTTTTGTAGTTTTATTGATAAGTTGGGGTATGAGAAATATAAACATGCCCAATTTGAGGGGGGGGGGGGGGGGGTGTTAGAATAGTAGTATAACTGACTCCAATTTTTCTAGTAATTGTATTACTCCTTTATATATAGGAGGCGTCTTCGCATTATTAATCAATCGAGCTTTTATTTCTCTCAACAAATAGGAAAGAACCCGGGGCATGCAATGAATGTTCCATATGCATTTGTTTTCCCCCATTCTAAAACAAAGAACGATTAACAATGTCATGCGTAAATTATCAAGAGAAGGAAACACTAACTTTTATCTATGAAAGAAATTACAACAAAAATTGATGTTTGTGAAAGCAATTTTAGAAATATATTGACTTCCAGGTAAACTATGAATTTCAAAAAACCAAAAGAATAATAAAAAGATTTGTAGAGTACGTCCCCATTGCTTTTCTAGAATGCATGCTCTTGAAAGCACTGAATGCACAAATAAAAACAACCTGGTCTGGGCTTCCTTCAAAGAGTTTGCCACAAGACAAGCTAAACAAGGTGTCACCAGTAAATAACGCACCACTCCCTGGAAAGTAAAAGCTCACATGACCTGCTCAAAGATGCAAAACTGATCAAACAATGATTTGAGGATTTATGAAAAAAATTATCTATAAGTAGCAATATAGGTCCTTTGCTCAAGGAAACTGAAATATACGAAATACAATCATTAGATGACTTCCACTATGCTACAAGAATAGGGAGGGAGAAGATCCAACAATAAAAGGGTTTTATAAGGAAAAAAGATTTGAAGTTTCTTTTCAGAGCAAATTTTCAAAGCATTGAAAAGGTTGGTAAAGCTAATAATTGCACTCTAAGGAATGACAAAAACAATGAGGAACATAATAGTAATAAGAAAACCAAAAATCTATCGAGAGAAACAGTAAATTAAGGCACCGTGACTCAATGCCTCTAAAGAGAATTTTGAAGGTAAAATCCCTCTCTAAAGTCTATGTTAATTGTGACTTCTTAAGAGATTTTATTGCATCTCAAAGGACAGTTGAAGCTTGAAGTTGAGAATCAGATTTCACAGCTCTTGCTGGTTGAGTTCATTTGATCTCTCAAAATGTCAATTAACCTTGAGTAGATTTGCTTTGACAAAGTTGTGTTTTAAGAACATATGGAAACTTGAAGGACTAGCTTATGATCCCTGCATCTTACTATTCACATGCCTGAAATTTATTCCGAGTCTTTATGCACCATCTATGGATTACATGGAAACTGCGGTAGAAATAAGGTTTAGAAAGCCAGGAACATCTAAATTATACATAGATCACAAGCAAGCTGCTTAGGTCAAAATTAAGGTCAGCTGACCATTCTATGAACATGATTCACATAGAATCCAGATTGAAGTAGGAATTTTGAGCAAATTTTTTTTGATATAAATTAATTTTGCTCAAAACTAATTGTTTCAAATCCCTAGGATCTGAGATTACTTTAGTTTGGGTATCAGAGGAGTCGATTCACTCCTATCGTGAGTGGATCGATCCGGTTTTCTTTTCTTTTTTTTAAAAAAGAGATTTTTAAATTTTTTTTATCTTTAAAAAAAAAAAGAAGAGAAATTTCAATTTTTAAAAATTTTTTTCAAAAAAAAAAGAATTGTTTTCCTTATAAAAAAACCATTTTGTTTTATCCGCTCAGGAGCTCTCTATTTTAAAAAAAAATTTTTATCAACCAAAAAATATTTGAACTTTTCGATGGAAAAACGGGTCGATCAATTAGAGAATAGCGTAGGAGATTTGGCCCGACGCACGGGCGATTTGATGAAGACAGTCGAAACTCTCACCACCAGTATGGTAGTGTCACACATATCATGAACGGGTTGCGCACTTCGGTTAATAATATCGAAGCAACCTTGCACGTCAACCGAACACCTACACCATTGGTCGAAAACGACCCTGACCATAGGCCTCGGGAACTCGCACACCCGATCCGGAAGCACATAACGAACCACGTAACAACCCCGTTGCGATGTAGGAATCAAGATGGATGTGGGCGATTTTGAAGGGCGAATAGAGCCGAGAGTTGCCTAGAGTGGTGTGAAAGGATGGATCGTTTCCTGGCTTGAAAGCAATTGCCCCAAGCTAGGCAAGTTGAGAGCCACGCTTAGACTTAAAGGGATCCGCGTTAGTTTGGTGGGGGACAATTAGAACGGTCTAGGTTCAATTTAGGTATGCCCCGATCACAACATGAAACGACTTAAAAACTCAATTGCGTAAGAGATACGGTTCCGTCTGATTACATGCAAATCCTGTACCGTAGGTTCCATAATCTACGTAGGAACAAATTATCTGTCGATGAATACACAAACGAGTTCCTAGTCCTGCGGTCTCGCCTCGACCTCCGAGAGGACGATAACATGACCGTTTCCCGTTATCTGAACGGGTTACGCAACTCCATTCGAGATCAGTTGGAACTCCTTGACTACAAGGATTTAGGAGATGTTCCGAGTCGCGATGTAGAGTAGAGAACACGCAGAAACGAACATCTGGAAATAAGACTGCTGACAAGTCCACCCGACTCAACCTTCACCCCTGCCGGTCCTCTCAACGGTAGCGTCCCCGAACACCCCAGCGCTCCCTGCCCCTCCAACAAGGCAAGGAGATGTAGGCACTAGACCTCAGCCTGAGACGTTTAGATGTTTTAAGTGTATGGAGCCGGGCCA